>VMDR010010333.1:0-31029 GCA_007922815.1 Macrotus californicus | reverse complement strand
CACAGAGGGTTATCATCAGGGGGGTGGGTGGGGAGAGAGGGGGGAAAGGTACAAGGAATAAGAAGCATAAATGGTAGGTAGAAGATAGACAGGGGGAGGTTAAGAATAGTATAGGAAATGTAGAAGCCAAAGAACTCATATATATGACCCATGGACATGAACTAAAGAGGGGGAGTGTGGGGGTAAGGGGTGTGCAGGGAGGGGGGTGGGTGGAGGAGATGGGACAACTGTAATAGTATAATCAATAAAATATATTTTAAAAAAAAAGACAAAGGCAGGCTCACTTCAGGTAAAGACTGACCTTTGTTAAGGATGAAGCTACAGCCTAGGACGTCACTACCCACCATGACCCATTCTCACTTAGGAATTTCTACATGCAGACTGTCCTTTGTGGTTGGTTACTTTGGTCTCTGGGTCTGTAAGACCGCCATGCGGGGCCCCGCCCCCCCTCCCCTCCCGAGCTTGTCAGGTTGATTTAACAATTATTATTTTGCCTTATTTGTTTCATTTAATTTTCCTTGTTGCAGAGAACATTAGAATAATGAAAGCTGTGTTCACATCCCCCGACTTTTAAAATGTACCAATACTGATTCCTTCTTTGTTCACCTGCCCTTCCCTGGGATGTGTAAAAGCACATCTTGGGCATCGTTGTAGATTGCTGGAGCACCCCCCAGACCCCTGTCAGGGCCAGCGATTCGCTGGAACAGCGCGGAGCGCAGCCTTGCTCTCACGGCCGCAGCGTCTGGCAGTGACAGGACACAGGTTAAAATCAGCCCAGGGAAGGGGCACGCAGGGCAGGGTCCCAGGGACATCAGGCACAAGGTTGCCAGCTGTCCTCTCCCAGTGGTTTTTTGCCGACAGTGCCCGTTTCTCCCCCAGCGGCGGTGGCACCACGCAAGCGGTGTTGCCAGCGAGGAAACCACTCGAGCCCTAACGGCCAGAGCATTTACTGGGGGTCGGTCCTGCAGGTAGAGCTGATAGCTCACGGGGCTGAATTTTGTCTTCTCTTTTGTAAAGAGCGATAGCTTTAGGTTGGACAGGCCGTGAAGTAAATCATTCCGCTTCATCTTTGCAAGTCTTCTTGTCGCGCCTCCTTCGGGCGGGTCCGGAGGAACGCTGACTGAGGCCCGGTCTGGGCTCGCTGCCAAGGCCAGACCCTTTCGGGTTCTGTGCTGAATGCCAGTGCTTTCAAAAATTGGGGTAAAGTATATATTACATAAAATCTACCGTTTTTACGATTCACAGCGCACAGTTCAGGGGTGTAGGCACATTCATGCCGTCGCGCAGCCAATCTCCACCACCATCTCCAAAGCCTTCTCTCTGCCCGGCTGAAAACCTGTCCCCTTGAAACGGCAACTCGCCACCCCCGCACCCCCAGCCCCTGGTGACGGGGGTTCTGCTTTTTGTCTCAATGAGCTTCGCTGTCCCGGTTCCCTCAGTATTGGTCTGTTTTTGTGTCTGGCTCACTTCGCTTAGCGCGATGTGTCCACGTTTATTCCGTGCTGTGGTACGCATCAGAGTTTCCTTTCCCTTTCAATTTAATAACCCATTGCGAACGCCACCTTTTGTGTGTCTGCTCGCTGGGCGATGACATTTGGGTTGTCTCCGTCCTTTGGCTGTTGAGGTCAACGCTGCTGCAACCTGAGTGCGCAAATAGCCGAGTCCCTGCTTTCGCTTCTTTTGGGTGCCTACCCGGAATTCGATTTGCCAGATTTTTTTGAGGAGCCACAGCTGCGTTCTGCACAGTGAAGAGCCCAGATCTGTAAAGAGGTCTCTCCCATCCCCGCGGTGCGACCGGCGGAGGGAGCTGACTGCGGGTTGCCCCAGGACTGGCCTCCCGGAGGACCTGCGGCGCGAAGGCGACCTTGCGCAAAACCCTGGAGCCCTCTCTCTCTGGAGCTTTCTCCTCTTCAGTACTCTCCGCATGGGCAAAAACTGTATTTTGGGAAAAAAAGAACTTGGACCAGACCGCCACCTGACTTAGATGGTTCAGGCTGTGCCCACGACCCGCAGGGCACAGTCCGAGCGCGAGCGCCCGGGTCGCCTTAGACTGGTCTCCGCACCGGGCCGTCAGCGGCTCCCCCCCCCTGCGCTCCCCGGGCACGGCCTGCCCTCCAGGGGTTCCCGAAAGCGAAACGCGTCCACCAGCTTCGAGGCCTCTCCCTGTTTCTGCGCCTCCCCCTCCCCCGCCGCTGCCACTCGCTCCCCGCGCCACGGTCGCTGCCGGCGGCGGTCGGACCTGTGGCCCGTTAACAGGCAACCGGCCATCTTCACTGAATGAACGACCGTGTTAACGCCGTCGGTGGAGACGGGTGGCGGGGGGGGGGGGGGGGGGGGGGGGGGGGGGGGGGGTGGGGGGGGTGGGGTGGGGTGTGGGAAAGATGGAGGGAAGGACAAGACACAGAATGAAAGCACAGAAAACGGACCCTGCATGGCTCCCAGTCCCTCACCCCACACTTGAGTTCTAAGGCCCCTGATCAGAAACGTTACACGCGCCCGCTTTCGCTTTCCCAGGACGGACTTTCCCAGCGGCCCCGCCGGCTCTCCGCTGCCCGGCGAGTGCGGCGAGCGCCGGTGCCACCCGCCCTCCGCCCGCCCCGAGGCCCGCGCCGCCTCCTGCGGACGGGCTCGTTGCCGCACACCTTCCCCGCCGCCTGTCGGAGGCCGGAGGACGTTGGGGAGCGCTTTGAACGGAAAGGTAACAGCTAATACGCGGTGAAGGCATCGCATGGAGCTTAAAACGTACTTAGGCAGAAATGTATGGCCTCAAATGTAAACATTTCAACGGAAATAAAGCTGAAAAAGTTGAGTAAAACATCCAAAATTAAGAGTGAAATAATGAATACACTAGCATAACCTAATAAAATACAAAGCATAGAATATATGGAAGAATAAATAGCCAAAAAATCATTTTCTTTGGAAAGCTTATTAAAATTGACAAGTAATTGCTTATTGAGAAAAAGTAAGAGAGTAGGGGAAAATAGTCGTTATTGGAAATAAAAAGGGCTATCAAAACAAATACTAAGACATTAAAATGACAAAAATAACTTTCTGTCAAGACACTTGGGCCCTGGCTGGTGTGGCTCAGTGGACTGAGCGCTGGCCTGTAAACCAAACGTCGCTGGTTCCATTCCCAGTCAGGGCACAGGCCTGGGTTGCCGGCCAGGACCCCAGTTGGGGCCACTTGAGGAGCAACCACACATGGATGTTTCTCTCCCTCTCTTTCTCCCTCCCTTCCTCTCTCTCTAAAAATAAATTTTTTAAATATTTAAAAAAAAAAGATATTTGGAAATTTGGATGAAAGGCAAATATTCCAGAAAAACATAACTTACTAAATTTCTTTTCAAAAAAATCTAGAGTGCAAACTTTTCTTATTAAATCATTTGTGCTGTTATTCTATTACAGTTGTCCCAACTTTTCTCCATTTGCCCGCCTCCATCTGTCCCCCCTCCCCTGCTCCCACAGCAAGCCCCACACCGTTGTCCATGGCTGTGGGTCATTCATACATGCTCTTTGTCTAGTCCCTTCCCCTTCCTTCCACCATTCCTCCCATCCCCCTCCCCTCTGGTCGCTTTCAGTCTGTTCCATGTTTCCATGCCTGTGGTCCTATTTTGTTCATTACTTTATTTTGAGATCATATGGTATTTGTCTTTCATTGCCTGGTTTACTTCACTTAGTGTAATATTCTCCAGGTCCATCCACGCTGTCACAAAAGGTAGGATCTCCTCCTTTCTTTCTGCTGCGTAGAATTCCATTGTGTAAATGTACCACAGTTTTTTGATCCACTCATTTACTGATGGGCACTTACATTGTTTCCAGCACTTGGCTATTGTAAATAGCGCCACTATGAACATTGGGGTGCATAAGTTACTTTGAATTGGTGACTCAGGATTCTTAGGGTATAATCCCAGCAGCAGAATCACTGGGTCAAAAGGCAGTTCCATACTGTTTTTAAGGAAATTCCATTCTGCTTTCCACAGTGGCTGCACCAGTCTGCATTCTCACCAACAGTGTACCAGGGTTCCCTTTTCTCCACAACCTCATCAGCACTTGTTGTTTGCTGATTTATTGATGATGGCCATTCTGACAGTTACGAGATGGTATCTCATTGTGGTTTTAATTTACATCTCTCTGATGGCTAGTGATGCTGAGCATCTTTTCATATGTCTCTGGAAGTATCTATTCAGGTCCTTTGCTCATATTTTTAGATTTTATTTTATTTACTTTTAGAGAGAGAGGAAGGGAGGGAGAAAGAAAGGTAGAGAAACAACAATGTATGGTTGCCTTTTGCATGCCCCAGCACTGTGGACCTGGCCTACAATCCAGGCATGTGCCCTGACTGGGAATGGAGCCAGTGACCCTTTGGTTTGCAGGTTGGCACTCAATCCACTAAGCCATACCAGCCAGGGCCCTTTGCCCATTTTTTAAAAATTATTTTATTTATTTATTTATTTATTTTTAGAGACAAGGAAAGGGAAGGAGAAAGAGGGAGAGAAACACCAATGTGTGGCCACCCCCACAGGGGATCTGGCCCGCAACCCAGGCATGCGCCCTGACTGGGAACCAAACCAGTGACCCCTTTGGTTCGCAGGCCTGCACTCAATCCACTGAGCCACACCAGCCAGGGCTTTTGCCCATTTTTTTAATTGGGTTGTTTGTCTTCTTGGTGTTGAGTTGTATGAGTTCTTTACATATTTTGGAGATCAAACCCTTGTCTGATGCATCATTGGCAAATACATTCTCCTATACAGTTGCTTCCCCTTTCATTTTGATGATGGTTTCTTTAGCCGTGCAGAAGCTTTTTAGATTGGTACAGTCCCGTTTGTTTATTTTTTTTCTTTATTTCCCTTGCCCTAGGAGATAGACATATCAGCAAAAATATTGCCATGTAGGATATCTAAAATTTTCCTGCCAATGTTTTCCTCTAGAACATTGTGGTGTCACGACTTATATTTAAGTCTTTTATCCATATTGAGTTCATTCTGGTGTATGGTGTAAGTCGGTGGTCTAGTTTCCTCTTTTTTTTTTTTTGCATGTACCACTCCGGTTCTCCCAACACCATTTATTGAAGAGGCTATTTTTATTCCATTTTATGTTCCTGCCCACTTTGTCAGATATTAACTGACCGTAATGACATGAGTTTATTTCCGAGCTCTCTATTCTGTTCCATTGGTCTATGTGTCTCTTCTTTTTTTTTTTTTATTCAGCTAAGAAGAGATGATTTATTGTACACATTCAGCCACAAATGATAACAGAACCAGTCCAGAATGTCACAGGTCCAGGGCAAAGGACCAAAAGGGACTGTTGTAAGAACAGCGTGGGTCTCTCAAAAGGTAGTTGCAGCGATCAGATGGCAATGTATGTTCTACATCCATTGACAAATTCTCGATAGCAGGCATGGAGTCGAACCATTTGTATCAGTGTCCCTGGCCTCTGGCTTCCCTTATGTCTGCTCCTGTGGCTTCCATGAGTACACAAGCTAGCAGTTTACTTGGACCTCTGCCTCATCTTCTTCTTCTGCGCTTCAGCCTGCACATTCGCTTCTTCCTCCACTTGGCTCTCATGGCGCAGAGGTTTCTAAGAAGATGGCACTAAGGCCGAGAGCTATGTATCTCTTCTTATGCCAGTACCAGACTGTTTTGATTACAGTGGCCTTGTAATATAGTTTGATACCAGGTATTGTGATCCCTCCTACTTTGTTCTTCTTTCTCAAAATTGCTGAGGCTATTTGCAGTCTTTTTGTGTTCCATATACATTTTTGAAATATTTGTTCTAGATCTATGAATATGCCATTAGCATTTTAATAAGAATTGAGTTAAATCTATAGATTGCTTTGGGTAGTATGGACATTTTAATATTAATTCTTCCTATCATGAACACAGTATGTGCTTCCATTTATTTGTATCTTCCTTAATTTGTTTCTTCAGTGGTCTATAGTTTTCTGAGTACAGGTCTTTTACCTCCTTGGTTCAATTTATTCCTAGGTACTTTATTTTTCTTGTTGCCATAGTAAATGGACTTTTTCCTAGTTTCTGTTTCTGATATTTCATTGTTGGTGTACAAAAATGTCATCAATTTCTGAATATTGACTTTGTATCCTGCTATTTTGCCAAATTCACTCATTAGGTTGAGTGGTTTTTTGGTGAAGACTATAGGATTTTCTATGTATACTATCATGTCATCTGCGAATAATGACAGTTTTACCTCCTCTTTTCCAGTTTGGATGCCTTTTATTTCTTTTTCTTGTCTGACACTGTGGATAGAGCTTCTAATACTATGTTGAAGAAGAGTGGTGAAAACGAACATCTTTGCCTTGTTCCTGATCTTAAGGAGAAAGCTTTTAGTTTTTGCCTGTTGAGTATAATGTTGGCTGTAGATTTCTCATATGTGGCCTTTATTATGTTGAGGTATGCTCTCTCTACCCCCACTTTGCTGAGCGTTTTTTATCATAAATGGGTGAAGGATTATATCAACTGGTTGTTCAGCATCTATTGATATGATCATGTGCTTTTTTGTCCTGTCTTTTATGTGGTGTATTACATTAATTGGTTTGTGAACATTGTATCATCCTTGCATCCCTGGGATGAATCCCACTTGATCATGGTGCTGGATAGAGTAATCTTGGATGTAGGTCCTTACCTTTCATGACTTTGAATACTTCTTTCCAGCACCTTCTTGCCTGTGAGGTTTCTTTTGAGAAATCAGCTGATAGTCTTATGGGAACTGTCTCCTCTTCTCTTGCTGCTTTTAAGATTTTCTCGTCTTTAATCTTGGGTAATGTACTTATGATGTGCCTTGGTATGTGTTTCCTTGGGTCCAGCTTCTTTGGGACTCTCTGAGCTTCCTGGACTTCCTGGAAGTGTATTTCTTTTGCCAGATTGGGGAAGTTCTCCTTCATTATGTTTTCAAATAAGTTTTTAATTTCTTGCTCTTCCTCTTCTCCTTCTGGCATCCCTGTGATTCGGATGTTGAAATGTTTAAAGTTGTCCCAGGGGTTCCTAAGCCTTTCCTTATTTTTTTTTTTAATTCTTGTTTTTTTTATTCTGTTCTGGTTGAATGTTTATTTCTTCCTTTTGTTCCAAATCATTGATTTCAGTCCTGGTTTCCTTCCCTTAACTGTTGGTTCCCTGTATATTTTTCTTTATTTCATTTTGCGTAGCCTCCACTTCTTCCTCTATTTTGCAACCATACTCGACTATTTCTGTGAGCACCTGATTACCAGTGTTTTGAACTCTTCATCTGATAGGTTGGCTATCTCTTCATCACTCAAATCTCTTGGAGCTTTGATCTGTTCTTTCGTTTGGGCCACATTTCTTGGTCTCAGCACACATGTTATGTTTTAAGCAGTAGATTCACCAGGGTGGTGCAACCCATGTTGCTGTGTTGTGATGCTGTATGTGGGGCAGGGGTCCAAGAGGGAACAATGTCCCTTGCTCAGCTCTCGCCGGCTTTCAATCACTTCCCCTGCTACCCAAAAGCAAATTGGGCCCTTCTGGTGCTGATTCACAGGTGGGTGGGTTTGTGTCCATTCTAAGATCCTGTGGGTCTCTCCAATGAACTCTACTGTGAGGCTGGGAGTTTCTCCCGCTGTCACAAACCCCACAGGTTTTTACAGTTAGAAGTTTTGAGGCTTTGTTTTCCCACACTAGAACTGTGGGTTGTGCGGTCTGTCTCACTCCCTAGCTGTTCCTCCCAGTTTATTCGCACGTAAATGTGGCACTACCTGGTGTACCAGCCACTGCCTTGCCACACATCTGCTCTGCCCTGGCTGCCCATCTCTGCCCCTCTTACCAGCCTGAACGAATGTTTCTTCTTTAACTCCTCGGCTGTCAGACTTCCATACAGTTTGATTTTCTGGCCATTGTGGTTATTTTTTGTTTTTAAATTTGTTGTTGTCCTTCTTTAGGTTGTGTGAGGAGACAAAGGGTATCTACCTATGCCTCCATCTTGGCTGAAAGTCCCATACCTTTGGGATTTTTAAGGAAACTTCCTCATCTAGGCATGATCTATCACTGACTCAATTTCCAGGCCCTCTGCAGATCATGAGGGTTGGGGCTGCAAGTGCCAAGCTTCTCACCATGGTTTGGTCTTTCTGGTGCCCAGCCCGCATCCAGGAGTCCACCAAGAGTCACTGTATTAGAACAAAAGACACTGCTGTCACCCAGGAGATATCCAGAAATTTAGAACCTTGGTGTCAGGAACCAGGATTCCTGATATTAGGACAAATGTTACAACAAAAGATATTCCTAGTGCTCTTATTACTTAGGAAATTACAAACATTTTAGAAACCCCATGCCAAGAATCAGGGGCAGAAATATGTTCTATTACATCACAGTAAGGAAAACCGGTGAACTGGGAATCAGGGTTACAGGTGACATGAAGCCAGGACAGTGAACGATTTCCCAAAAGGTACTGTACACTTGCTGACATGGGATCTGAATTCACCTCTTGGATTTCAAGATTCCAGTGTGGAGGACTTCAGGTCAAGATGGCGAGGTAGGTAAACATACTCATTTCCTCCCACAACCACATCAAAATTACAACTGAACTACACAAGCATCATTATTCAGAATTGCATGAAGTCTAGCTAAACAGGATTCTCACAACTAAGAATATACAGAAGAAGCCCTGTCGAGACCGGTAGGAAGGAAGGAGATGCAGAACAGGCTGGTCACATATCCTTGTATGGCAGTTAAAATTGAGAGGGGTGTATTGGCTATAGTGACCCCCCACTGAGGAGTGGGGGTCCCAGCTCCACACCAGGCCCCCCAGTCCCGTGTTTCAGTATCAAGAAGAGACCCCCCATAACTTAGGGCTGTGAAAACCAGTGGATTGTGGCTGAATAAGACAGAGGGCCTCTGGATCCTAGGCACTCCTCTCAAAGGGCCCACACAGGGATTTACTTGGACTCACAGTGGCTCAAAGCCTCCAGGAACATGTGGGAAAGAACTAAATTGTCCAGTGAGGGCTGGAAGGACAGCTTTTTCCCAGAGAGAAGTGCTGGCAAAATCCAATGTTCCTTTGCTGAGCCCTCCCCCAACAGATCTGGCAGGCTCGTGCCATGTGAGTCACCGTCAACTAGACTAACACTCTTCGCCCTGCCAGACTGACTCCTTGAGACCTCCACCCAACTTGTGTGCCCACCCAATCCTTTTCCAGTGGCTTTTCCATATAAACAGCTTGTCTTGGCTCGTACTTCAGACTCTCCTAAAATCTCTCAAACAAGCAACGTCTGGCCTCTGCATACTGCATACCTCTCACTAAGCTGCCCTAGGCCAAACACTGGCAGCAACTGGCCTTTGTTCATGGCTTGGCCTCACCTGGGCACCTCCAAGTCAAGAACAAGTAGCAGCTATCTGCAGATTGCTTTATTCTCAGGACCAGTAGGCCCAGGCAGGGCTCAGAGTTCAAAACACTAGAATGTCCCAGAGCCAGCACACCCAGTGTATAGCTTCAGACCATGCAGAAGTACCACCCAACCACCTCCATGAGAACACAGTTAAGGGGAACACTCAGCAAGCACCAGAGCCCAACTGAAGCCAGTCCTGTTCCATGGAGTCTGAACAGCAGATCATCCAAGTGGTCATAACCAGTCCTCACAGTTGATTGGCCTAGAGGGCAAATCTTCCCATTGACGTGTCAACAGCAATCAAGCCTCAACTACAACAGGAGAGTGCACACAGCCCACATAGAGCAGGGGGCGGTGCACCTGGACTGCCCAGCTTCCATGAGAGTAGAGGATGTGCCACTGGACCCTGCAGGACTCCTACTACATTAGGCCACTCTACCAAGCTGAGGAGTTGTAGCAGCTCTATCTAATATATAGAAACAAACACAGGGAGGCTGCCAAAATGAGGAAGCAAAGAAACATGTCCCAAAGGAAATACTACAACAAAACTCCAGAAAAAGAACTAAACAAAATAGAGATGAGCAATCTACCAGACACAGAGTTCAAAACACTGGTTATAAGGATGCTCAATGATGTCAGTGAGAACTTCAAGAAAGAGATAGCAAACATAAAAATGGAGATAGAAAACATATAAAATAACCAGTCATAAGTAAAGAATACAATAACTGACATGAAGAATAATCTACAGGGAATTAACAGTAGAGTGGATGAAGCAGAGAATCACATCAGTGATTTGGCACATAAGGAAGCAGAAAACATCCAAACAGCAAAAAGAAAAAAGAATCTAAAAAATGAGAATAGTATAAAGAGCCTCTGGGACAACTTCAAACATACCAACATTCATATCATAGGGGTGGCCGGAAGGAGAAGAGAGAAAGCAGGAAATTAAAAACCTATTTGAAAAAAATAATTCCTGAAAATGTCCCTAACCTGGTGAAGGAAATAGACATACAAGCTTATGAAGCACAGAGAGTCCCAAAGAAGATGAACCCAAAGAGGCCCACTCTAAGACACATCATGTTTAAAATGCTGAAGATTAGCCCTGGCCAAGTGGCTCAATTGGCTGTGGCATCTTCCTGTGCACCGCAAGGTTGTGAGTTCAATCCCCAGTCAGCGCACATAATAGGTTGCAGGTTTGATCCTCAGTCAGGGTGTGTATGGGAGGCAACCAATTGATATTTTTCTTTGACATCAATGTTTCTCTCTCTCTCTCCCCTTCCCTCTTTCCCCTTACTCTCTCTAAAGTCAATAAAAATATCTTCAGATGAGGACCAAAAAAATCTCAAAGGTTAAAGACAAAGAGAGAATCTTAAAAACAGCAAGAGACAGACAGTTACGTACAAGGGAGTTCCCCTAAGACTGTCAGCTGATTTCTCAACAGAAACTTTTCAGGCCAGAAGGGAGTGACAAGAAATATTCAAACAGATGAAAAGCAAGGACCCATAGCCAAGAATACTTTACCCAGCCAAGTTATCACATAGAATTAATGTACAGATAAAGAGCCTCTTAGAACAGAAGAAGCTAGAGTTCATCACCACCAAGCCAGTATTACAAGAAATGTTAAAGAGTTTTCTTAAAGAAGAAGGAAAAAAAATAAAAATATGAAAAATGAAATGGCAATAAATACAATTATCAACAATTATTTTAAATGCAAGTTGTTTAAATGTTCCAATCAAAAGACATGTGGTGGCTGAAGGGGTAACAAAACCAGACCCTGACTTGTGCTGTCTCCAGGTGATAAAAACACACACAGAATGAAAGTAAAGGGATGGAGAAAGATATTTCACGAAACAGGAAATGCAAAAATATGTTGGTGTAGCAATATTTAGACCAGACAAAATAGAGTTTAAAACAAAGGCTGTAACAAGAGACTAGGAAGGACCCAGCCATTCCACTCCTGGGTATTTATCCGAAGAAACCCAAAACACTGAACTGAAAAGACATACACATCCATATGCTCATCGCGGAGTCACTTACAACAGCCAGGTTATGGGAGCGACCTCAGTGTGCACCAGTAGGTGAGTGGGTAAAGAAGAAGTGGTGCATATACACAATGGGATATGACTCAGCCACAAAACGTAATGAAATCTTGCCCTCTGCAACAGCATGGACGGATCTAGAGGATATTGTACAAAGGAAATAAATCAGACAGAGAACAACAACTGCCATATGACTTGACTTGTATGTAGAATCTAAAAGCAAAATAAATGAACAAGCAGAACAGAAACAGACTCCTGGATCTGGAGAACATTTTGACCATTGCCAGATGGGAGGGGGTCGGGGAGGTGGGTGAAAGGTGAAGGGATTAAAGCACAAATTGGTAGTTACAGAATGGTCACAGGGATGTAAATATAGCACAGGGAATGCAGTCAATACATTATAATAACTATGCACCTCATATGTTGTTGGATGGGTATGAGAGATATCGGGATGACCAATTAGTAAGGTATATAATGTCTTACCACTGGGTTGGTTGTACACTTGAAACTAATATAGTAATGTGCATCAGCTGTAATTGGAAACAAAAAATTATTTTTTAAAAAGATTCTAATGTAGAAGGAGACAATATTATCTACATAAACTACAGTGTCCATGAACTTAAAAGATTTCAAGGCGAAAGATTGCAGTTTCGACTCCTGGTCAGAGCACGTGCCTGGGTTATGGGTTTGCTCCCCAGTTGGAGGGCGTATGAGAGGCGACTGATGATGTTTCTCACACATTGATGTTTCCCTCTCTCTCCCTCCCTTCCCCTTTCTCTAAAAATAAATAAAATCCTTAAAAAAATAAATGCATAAAGATTCTTAGCAATGACACAAGAGAGAAATATTTCCTCTAGGTCTCCCCAAAAGGATCTCAATGTCCTTACAGCAAACACAGCCTTGAGTTTTATAATTGCTGTTTCTTTTACTGTGCATTGCTGGTCTGCTGCCAAAGCACAGCTCCATTTGGTAAAAGCAGCTCAGCAAGGACCAAACGGAGCTGGTGTGGATTCCAGTTCAGAGGGTGGGTAACAGGTGCACAGGCACAGAAGAAAGAAACAGTCTCCCTCCGTTAATTTGCTTTCTCTTACTGAAGTTTTAAGGATTGCCTGCACACTTAAAATTACAGTTAGAAGGCATCCAAGGTCCTTCTGTTGCCAAATAAGTCAGATTTGGGGTTTTATAGCCTCCTAAGGAGCACGTATCTTGACATTTTCTTCAAGAAGCTGACAAGCTCAAGGACAACAGCACAGCCAACCAGGAGAAGAGTGATGACCAGCCCGAGCAATGAGCACAAAGTCGTCCGGTTCTGTGAGGGCGCCCGTGACGGCAGAATCTTACAGGCCAAAGCAACAATAATTTAAGCCTGAAAATCCTTCTATTCAAATATGACCAAAGTCTTCCCTGGGTTGTGAACATGTATCAGAGAAGTGCCATGGAGTGTTCAATTCTGAGCAATGCAATTCCCTTTTGGAAGTTCCAAGAGAGACTGGCTGCAGACTGTACCAAGAAAACAGCGTTGAGCCCGTGCAAAGGGGGTGGGGCTGAGTCCAGGTCCCGAACTCCAAGACAGCTCCTGGTAAGTGGCAGTCACTCATACAAGGTTTGCTGGATGCGCTTGCTACCTACTGTTATTAGCTGTAGTTAAATATCGGGCAACTTCTACCCAAATGCTGTTGGCAACGACGTCAGACTAGTGACTTTATTAGCTCCCTTTTATCCACACATCAGCACCAGGGCCAATTGTCTACCTGGGTTCCTTGGGAACTGTTTCATGCCCATAAGCCACGTCGGAATGATAGCTCCCACATTTCTATAGTAACTCTGAAGTCTCTGCCTGCTCCCCAGCAGCCCGCCCTGCCCTCTCCCGGAGCAGAGAGGCTGTGACTTTTCCTAACAAGCGGCTCTGGGGAGAAGGGGTCCCAGAGCAGGGAGAAGAGACTTCCTGGGCACAGCAAGCTGTGGTCACCACGGAGACACTACACCCCTCACCACAGAAGAAGACTCCACAGCTGCCTTTCATGAATTCAGGGTCACCGCACCCTAATAGCGAAGTCATTTCTGCACTCAGTACTCAGCTACCTGCTTTAATTTCAGGTTACGTTGTAACATGGGGACCCTCCCCCTCATAAATAAGGAAGTGGTGGAGAAGCGCTCAAGAGGAGCATAAGCGGCAGCCGCAGGGCCGCTGCTGAACCGGTGTACGTTGCCCTGACAACCAGGGCAAGGACGCAGCTATTTCCAGCGCATGGGGGTTCTGGGGACAGCCTTCAAAAGTGGAGCGCACGGAACCGCCAGGCTGTTCTCCCCTCTTTCCAGGCCGCGGGGGACTGGAGTCCCTGGGCCGCATCCCGAGGACCTCGAGGTCCGGGAACGTTCCCGGCGCCCCTCCCCCCAAACCCCAGGGCCTGCCCGGAGCGCAGCTGATGCTCTGCTGGTAAGAGGGGAGACTGGGGGCTCGGGCCAGTGGGTCCTGGGAGCTGCACCGCTGGCGGTGAGCCCCCGGCCCTCTCTCGCGTGGGAAGCTGCTGAAGCTGCGGGAAGCCTCCCTGGGCATTCTAGGCTCCTGCGCTCCTCCAGCAGGGACCTTCAGCGGCAGTTCCTGCTGTCGCTGCCACTCTGCCCACTTCAGCGGGACAGGGCCTCAGACCCACTGCACCAACGTGCGGGATGGGCTTTGCAGACTTGCAGGCCTGCCCTGGGAGCCGCATGTCCAGGCAACGAGCGTTCCTCGCCCCCCCACCCTCACGGGAAGTCGCAGTGGCATGGGCGACTGGAACCGCGTTGCGCGGTTCCTGCCCAGCCAGGCACAGACGCACCAGAGGGCAGCGGCGGGGGGAAGAGGGCAGTGCACCAAGAGAAGGACTCCTGGACACAGAGGCTCGGAAGGGTTCCTGAAGCCGGACAGTCACTGCAGACCGGCTGAGCCACCGGTGTTTCCTAAAGGATGGTGCCCTTGAGTGGGAGAAGGGGTCCCTGGGCAACCTTGAACTAACCGGCAGAGGGCGGCAAGGTGTTTTTTCTTTGGGTGTTTTAGACAACCAGGCTTTGAGGCAGAAACCTGCCATTATATCAAACTGTATTTACTTTAAAATAAAAGACTCCCTTTCCTTTCCACTGAGCTCCGTCTCCAGAGTTTTTGCCTACTGGCCATGAGTGGTAGGACCCCGCTGGTGGTTTGGTGGCAATCTCTCCCTGTAGCCAGATGGCAGGAAAAACCACTGATCGCCGTATCCCTTAATGATATTTATAGATCAAGAATACAATCAAATCACCCCTGGACCTTTCCATTGTTTTCATCATGTTCTAAGTATTCCCCTCTTTCCTCGTGTCCCTTGTGAAATGTCCCTGCATCTTTTTCCTTCTTTTTCAGTGGCTGAACAATATCCCATTATATATTTATACATAATATTATATATGGCATTTTCTTTATCCATTCATCTATTGTTGGACACTTAGCTTGTCTCCATGCCTAAGATATTATAAATTACGCTGCAGCGAATACAGGGGTTCAAATGTCTCTTCAACACAGTGATTTTGTTTCCTTTGAATGTACTCCCCAAAGCGGAATTGCAGGATCATATGAACCTTGAAGGCATTATTCGAAGCAGAAGAAGTCAGACAGAGAAGGACAAACACTGTACGCGCTCACTTATATCTGGAGCCCCAACGTAACCGAACAACCAGGAGGCCCTGCTGCTTGTCACCCATAGGCAACACCTCCAGAGACAGAGTCCAGTGGAAAGAAAAATAGAATTTTTTATTTGGAATATGCACAGCAGGTTTCTTGAT
This sequence comes from Macrotus californicus, assembly GCA_007922815.1. Taxonomy (NCBI): domain Eukaryota; kingdom Metazoa; phylum Chordata; class Mammalia; order Chiroptera; family Phyllostomidae; genus Macrotus; species Macrotus californicus. The sequence continues at coordinate 15,849 of VMDR010010333.1, read as the reverse complement.
GGGCCCCCTGCCCCTGCCAGAGGAGCACATAGGTGGCTGGCCAGTGGCTGCTGTGGTGGCTTTTCACAGTTTTGCACTCAGCAGAGGGGTGCAGGGCTTGTCCCCCGGCTGTGCCACCTCCCGGGTCCTGCTGGCCCGAGCCTCCTGCACACCCTCCTGACCAGCCTAGTGCCCACAGCGCTCCTGGTCAGGCCCAGAGCGCTTGGGGAAGGGTGCAGGGCCTGCTCCCCAGCTGAACTGGGGCCGTACAAAATCACAGAAAAAGTGATCAGATTTATGGCTACCACAGAAGGTGCGTGGTGGGGGCACTGGATGATGGTGGTCAAAAGGTACACATGTCCACTTGTAAGGTGAAAGTCCAAGCATGAAATGTCCAGCACGATGACTGGAGTTGACGCTGCTGTATGGTGTGTTTGAAAGTTGCTAAGGTAGGAGACCCCAAAAGTTCTCATCACATCCTTCTGTATCTATATGAGGCGATGGATGTTACTGTGGTAACTATTTTGCAATGTTCATAAGTCATTATGCCGTACACCTTACCTTACACAGTGCTGCATGTCAGTCATCCCGCAAAGCTGAAGGAGCAAAGAGAGCTGCCCTCAAGTGTGCCCAGTTCTCAAGGGAAAGTGTAAGCGAAACACTGGGCTGGGGTGTAATAAAGGAAGCATCGAAGCTCTCACATCAACCCCAGACAGAACCAGAAAGAAACATAAAAACCTTCAAAGATTCTGGAGTGTTTGCTGTGAGGCTGCCAGCAGCCAAATACAACTCCGGTTCTTCCAGCTCCGATTGTGGCTAATGGTGAGGCACATCTGGACATCGAGGGGCAAGAATGTGGTTTAGGGAGAGGGTCAGCCCCCTCCTTGCACATGTAAAAAAGGATGGAGCTTCAACAAACAAGAATGAGACTAGTGCTGAACATCACCGAGGGGCTCTTCCTGCTGCTCAGTCTCCTTGTTAGATAGGACAAGGGTCTCAAGGTCTGGCCTGTAGTTACTAAATGCTGTTCTTGCTGAATGTTAAAATGTAGCACAGTATCTTGTAGATGCAGCTGTAAACAGGATGAGCTTGACAGGAACCCAACCAGATAAGGTAGCCAAGTGGGAGCAGAAGAAATCAACATGTAATTAACCGAACAGTGTGTGTGTGTGTGTGTGTGTGTGTGTGTGTGTGTGTGTGTGTGTAAGCAATGGCTAAGCCTCCCTTCCAGGGCCAGCTTTGGAGGTGAGTTCCGTGTTTCCTTCACTTGCTCAAAGCAAATCAAACCACCTAACAACAATTACATTTCATTCTTTAGTAGAACACCCCAGACGGTGAATCCCTTGTTGCCCCCACCCAGCACATGCATGTGCACGCACACACTTGTCTTTGCCCCAACACACACACACACACACACACCCTTCTGAGAAGATAGGGGTCTTCTCTTTGGCCACTGGTCCTGAGATGGTTGTATCTGACCCTTCCTCTCTAGAGTTAAAAGAAACTCCTCCACCTGAACAGTCTCCTAAGCAAGCACTCAGCCCAGTGAGGAATTGCCTGTGGAATTTTTATTGCAAGTAGTACCAGTAAAACCAGTAAGACTTTTTGAAAGGAAAATAAGAGATAAAGTCCAGGAATGTTTTTGATTTTCAGTAACAATCTTTCTTGGTATTCACTGAAATATCTCTAAGTTTTTTGTCTCTTTTCTTTGTTAAATAAATCCTCCTTTAAATTTTTTCCTTGAGATTCTATCCTACACAATCTCTTCTGAGTCCCCCTCTCTTTCCAGTAGATAAGCCCCCCTGTAAGTCTCGCCTGCACAGTTCCAACCCCACTCAGGAGGTGCAGCAGGCTTAGGGAAAGGGCAGGGTTTCAAACCGCAGCCCTGGGCCCCAGCAGACAAAGGAGACCGGTGTCCCCACGTTCAGATTCTGCTCTATGCAGGGAAGTCACCTCTGACTTCCTCTCCCAGATGGGCAACTGAGGGAAACCGAGTCACTCAGTGACTCTAGCATGGCTGTGGGAGCCCAGGATCTCTGATTAGTCAGCCCGTGAATGAGAAGGTCCAAGGAGACCGGAGGGTGTGGGCTCTCGTGGAGAAGGCAGACGAGTCCCGCAAGACATGACCCACAAAAAGCAGGGGCAGCCATGGCTGTGTGGCTCGGCTGGTTGGAGCGTGGTCCCGTAACCTGAAAGGTCACAGGCCCAGTTCCCGGTCAGCGCACGTGCCTGGGTTGCAGGTGCAGGCCCCAGCTGGAGGCACATGGAGGGCAGCTGGTTGGTGTTTCCCTCTCACACTGACGTTTCTCTCTCCCCCTCCCTCCCTCTCTGGCATTAAAACAGAACAGCAATGGCTGTGCGTGCCCGTCTGTACGATGGCCCCTTATCACTGCTCGACTCGGGGTAACCTCCCGTTAACACAGCCGAGTGGCTCTTTTCCCTGCACACCAAGTGAAAGAATAACACAATGACCGCAAAATAATTTTATTACATTCTGTCCTGAGTTCAAATAATTCCCTTCCTCTTTTAAGTTAACACATATGCTTGACTTGTTTGGACCTCGACACACAAGGGTTTCCATACGCCCAACATTTAGGAGAAAGACCTTCTGCTCCATGAAGGGTAGTTCTTTCAGGAGCACGTTGCAGGCCTTCCCCTGAACTGTGTCTCCTGGATTCGAGTCTTTTATCACCCCAAGTAAACTTTTAAATTGTTTTGTAGCCTCAGATCTTTGTTGGTTCACAGGATATACTACATTTTGCCTACTCACTCAACTGTTGAGGGACATTGGGCTATCATGAATAATGCTGTCATGAAACACGTGTATGAGGTATGTGCGAACATGTTCCCTTTTGTAATTTTCAAAGAAAAGCAAATAAAATATTTTAATGTAGACAAAGATGTTAACCATACACTTCAAACACCTGGAAACAATAGGCATTTTCTACAGATAGCATCACTCTCCTGAAGAGCTAAAAAAAAGGGGGGCGGGGGAGAGAAATCTGACGTCGTGTACAGAGACCAAACTGGCAGCCACCCACAGGGACGTCCGGCCAGCAGAGCAGTGCGTTGTTACCGGGGTTTGTGCCGACATGTACACTCAGTAGAACTCATGCGAGTCTTGCGTTTCCTCTTTAAGTCCAAAAGATCTGGCCCTCGTGTGTCTCCAGGAAGGGAGCTTGCCACCCCTTGGGCGTCACCTACAATTTTGGCCTCTCCCTTGCCTTTGCAAAGTCTTCCTCACGTTCAGTCATATTAAGTCCCCCACAAGTTTCAGTGAATTAGTCTTTTTAATTCACTGGAATCACAAGGAAAAGTTGAAATACTTCTTCTACACAGTAGCCCTTCAAGTAGTGAGGTCACAATCTCTCTTTTTAAAAATCAACTTTATTGTGGTGTCATTTACGTATAATGCTCACATTTTTAATGTATGTTTCTATGGACTTTTAAATTTTTAATTGTGGTAAAAAAAACACATAAAGCTTTCTGTCTAATCATTGGTTGAAAGATGAAATAAGGAACTTCCTTGTGTGAGGTGACAGCTCGGACATAAAGGGCACAGCCGAGAAGCCCTGGGCGAGTCCAATCTGGGGTTCTGGTCGGGGGAGTAGTGAGGGCCACCTGTCAGCACAGGCCCGAGAGGCTCTGTTTATTTATGGAGCTTGGGCCCTCAGTAACTCACGTGTGGATTAGCCTATTTGTTTATAATATAACACACACTCCAACACATGAACTCTATCTTTCTCATAGTTTACAGTTCTCTACTGCGCCCTGCCCTGTCCTCTGCATTCTCCCGTCCCCATGGCTGCCCAGTGGGAGAGGCAGCTACTCGCCATTTGTGCTTTCCTTCCGCTGCATCACAGACACACGGGGGAGGCGACGAGAGATGCATGCTTAACCCCCGTGCTTAGTGCTGCTTGTATCTAGTCTTTACGGCAATGGTGTTATTCTGCACATATTTTTCTGGAACTTGATTTTTCTGCTCGTCGTTGTTACGAAGACTCAGCCAGGTTGCCACCCGTAGACGTGGGTCCCTCCCTTTCATTGCTCTGAAACATTCCATGGTGAGGATATACCATATTTTATGTTCCTGCTCCCACCAATGGGCGCAGAGCATGTGGCCGGTTTGGGCCAGAGGAACAGTGTTTCGGCGTGTCTCCTGGGGCTCGCGCACAAGAGCTCTCCCAGTGCCTGGGAGTGAAAGCGCATGAACACTCAACCACCGGGAATAACGTCCAACTGCTTACCAAGTGGTTACCCCAGTTCACACTTCCTCGACCCCCAACAACGGGTCCACTTCTGTGGTGTTTGGTAATTCAAACATCTTAATTTTACCAATGCATTGCCCATTGTGGTTTTGGTTTTCATTTCCTGATTAATGAGGAAATTGGGGATCACTCCACATATTAACAAGCTCAAAGCTTTTCCTCTTTTCAGAATCGCATGCCATGTCTTTTGCACTTTTTCTGTTGAGTTGTTTGACTATTTCTTCTGGATCCGTGCAAATTCTTTAACTTTTTGGTCTAATTCTTTGTCAATTATAAACTACAATGACCGTCTCCCAGCCTGTGTCTTTTCACTTTCTTAAAGGCGCACCTGGGTGCCCAAAGCCACCGCTGAAAAGGTCGGAGGCAGCCGCCATTTTTAAGGAGTAGTGTGCATTGAATGGGAAATCCTCTGCCCCAAGGATAGGAATGTATATAAGCCATCCATTTAATTTTTTATTTATACAGTTGTAGTTTGAATTTCCAGAATTTCCATTTGTGCTTTTCAACCCAGTCCCACCAAACTGCGAACTCCATGAGGATGAGGGCTGGGCTGGGGGCCTCACTGGTGGACCCTCAGCATCTATGCAGGAGCAGACAGCCTGAAGGTGCCCAGTGAAAATCATAGTTATGGAGTTGACACAAATCCCAGGTAGATGTGACCACTCACTCAGAGTCAAATGTGGAATCCCTTACGTATGTCACTATTGCCACGTGTGTCACTGTCAGGAAGACCAGGAGGGAAGAAGAGTGGCGAGAAACAAGAACCGGGGTCTGAGGCCTGTCTAGGCGGAGCTTATTCATCTCCACAGGTTTGGAGCCCAGAGAACTCTGGGGTACCTGAGGCAGAGCAGCTGCCTGGGACCTACTGACCCCTGGTCTGACACTGGTGTCAGGTGTGTGAGAAGGCACTCAGGGAAGGCGAGTGCAGGTCCAGGTTAGCTTACATGGCAAACACTGGACACGCTTCTCCTCGTTGTAGCTGTCACGTCGTGGTCCTAGCTATCATGTCGTGATTCTAGCTGTCACATCAATGTTCTAGCTGTCACCTCATGGTTCTCTGGTTGTGCCAGGAAAGCAGAAGGTTTGAGACTATTTCACATTCCATAGTAGGAGGGTCTGGAGCTCCTCGAGAAGGAGGCAGAATGAGGCCATGAGACAAGACTGTTGGCAAGAAAAGCCGAGAGCGACAGACCGTGTGTCTTCATTGTGTGTCAGCCCACTCTAAATTGATGCTTGCAGTGTTTTACGTCTTCAAATGCCCCACTCCCTTTTCCCTCCACTCCCCACATTCATGACCAAGGCAAACTATTTCCCTGGAATTTTCCCTGATGGCAGGGCATGACAGTAAACCTTGAAATCTCTAAATTGCTCATTTATTTACTGCTTGTAAGGAGAGTGTGACTTCCTGCAGAGTGCAAGGGGCTTCTTCTATGCATTTTATAGAGTTTTGTTATATGAACACGAATACTTGAATATACCAATTTGCAATGAGGCATAAATTGGTAGAACGAAAAAAGAACAAAGTGAAATGAATTTACACCAGAGGTTCTAGAAGGTGTGAAGTGCACACAAGACAAAGATGTTCGTGGAGAAAAAAGGATAAGAAAAATGGACCAAAGGAATGAAAAGAATCTAGAAAAGAGCAGGCGCCTGCGTTCAGCTGGGGAAGAAGTGTGCTGGAGCCCCCTGCGGCCATGCACCGGTGGAGCTGCCAGCGTGGACTGCAGGGGGCGTCCCTCACTTTGGGCCCCACTTAAAGGGAGCAACGGAGCAAGGGCAGCTAAGGCCGACTCGCTGTTTCAGGTGAAGCCTCACCTGAGACTTTGATAAATTCCCAGGTGTGGGTCAGGGAACGCTGTTCTGTGGTTTCTGCCCGGCAGAGGTGGCAGTGGCAGCTGTGGCTCTGGGATTTCACCAAGAGGTTCCTGGTTGGAGGCGCTACTGGGTGGTCATTATATTTTGGAGGGAACAGACTGAGAAGTACACAGGTTGCTATACAAGTTGTTCTGAATGTTCCTGAAACACCAGCAACATGTGTGGAGAATGGACTCCGAGCGGACTCAAGATTCTGGGCTCTTGATGTGCACTGTGGGCTTTGGATGGATGCCGGAAGTGGATGTGACAGTGAGAAGGAACATGGAACTGCTCCCTTTCCGGAGCATGTGGCTTTCAAGGGCACCAAAAAGAGACGCCAGTTAGATCTGGAACTTGAGACTGAAGCACGGGTGCTCATCTCAAAGCCTGTCCCGCCAGAGAGCAGACTGGGTGGGATGCCAAAGCATGTTCTAGTGATTTTCGAAAAGCGGTGGAAATTCTTGCTGCTCTAATACAAAACGGCACATCGGGAGAAGCCGAGACTGAATGCGAGCTGGAGTAGTCCTTACGGAGAGGCAGGAAGGTGAAAACAATTTTCAAGAGCTTGTTTTTGATCGTCTTCACACCACAGCTTATCAAAATACTGCCCTTGGTCGGACAATTTTTAGGCCAACTGACAATGTGGAATCTATAAATTGTAAGGACTTGGTGGATTACGTAACTGCACATTATAAGGAGCCAAGGATCGTGCTTGCTGCTGCTAGTCGTTTCCCACGGTGAGCTGCCTGAGTTAGCGAAGTTTCATTTTGGTGACTCTTCCCCCACACAAAGGAGAAATAGTAGCCCAGCCTCCCTGCAAACTCACAGGAAGTGAGGCTGGAGGGAGAGAGGAGATGCCTTTGGCACACCCTGAAACAGCTGGGAAGCTGTTGGTTGGGCATGTCCAGGTCTGCCTCGAGGCTGCAAGCACACTGATCGCACCTGGACGGCTCTTTTGGAGTAGGAATGAATTTGCCAGGCAAGCTGGCCCAGCCCCTTGTCATGCAACTCTGTCACAGCGTCCAGTCCTTCAACACTTCCTACAGAGATACAGGGTGACGGGGGATCTGCACAGCTTGTGAACAACCACTGTTGCAGACATGCTACATGTTGTTCCCAAAGAATGGACAAGACTCTGTACAAATGTCACTCAAAGGGAAGCTGTATGAGCCAAAAACCTTCTGAAAACAAACATGTTGTTCAGCTTGGTGGCTCTGCTCCAATTTGTGACGATATCGGTAGGCAAATGTTATGCCAAAGAGGAGAGTTCCCAACCCTGAGCCTGAAGCAAGAGCTGATGCTGTGAGTGCTGAGACACTTTGAGAGGTCGGACCCAATGTGTGGACGAGAAGAGCCCCGCCCTTGCTGTGTTCGCCGGTGGGCAGCTAGCAGCTCTTAGCTGCATTCGCAATGACTTGTGCTGGCCTCACGGCTGAAAAGCTAATGCAAATATTATGTGTATATATAACATAATAAAATAAAATATAACATAGCATATAACATAATATAATATAATTATATGTGTAATCTGAATATATACATACATATATTCATCCATACGTAGAGTCTGAAGAATCAATTCAATACCCACAAGAGACTATCAAAGGAAACCCCACTTCCTGACAATTCGCCCAGCAGACACTAGAGGGCAGCCCTGCCCAATGAAAATCAAATTCAGAGGAGAAACCTGCTCCGCAGGCCGAGCGGGAATCAGGACAGGTCACGTAGGCAGCTGGGTTTTGGATGAACTTACTTTCTGTTTTATTTTCTACGTTTCACAAGATTATGCAATGAAAATATATTACATGATCAAGAAAACAGTTATTTAAAAATAGGGCATTTACTCTTCAATTTTCTGCCAAATGGTCCAGAAAATTACATATATTTGCCATATGGCAAAACACTCATTGTTTATCATCTCAGCGGAAGGAATAAAAGTCCTCTTGGTACTAACCTTTCAACTTCTCACTGGGCTTGACATTTTTTCTTCATAAAAACTTGGGGAATACTTTGAACACAAAACTGAAAAAGTTCTGGGAGTAAAAACAAGGTATTCACATCCCTTAGTGCAAGGACCACTTCGCCTTAAAAACGGGTCTGTGGGTAACAACATTCTCACCCCTGGGGACCGATGAGTACATGTTTAAAAATTCTTATTAAATATTTGTTAAAATATTCCCTTCCGTTTACAGAATATTTCATTGACAGGCACATTGTCATTTAACAAGTTACCCCAAACCTGAGCAGCTCAAAACAGGCATTTTCTTTCCTCACTATTCACGGGTCAGATGTTCAGGAGGAGCTCAGCGGGGCAGATGTCGCTTGGGGCTGCCACCTGCTTGCCGGCTGCTCTCGGCCTGGACAGAGGCCTGTGACCGGCGGCCAGGCAGCCCCGGGGCTGTCACACCCCTCCTGCGGCGGCTGCGCTCAGCGGCAGGCCCGGGCCTCTTGCCCGGCCCGACCGCCCCCTGCCCACGCAGGAGGCAGAGGCCGCCGCCCCCTCTGCGCGCTGCTCGCTGCTCGCTCCGGGAAGCAGCGGGGGACTCCGGTGAGGCCTGGCTGCCACTCACCCGCCCCTTTGGGATCCCGAGGGCCTTCTGCCTTTTCCTAAAAAGTAAGGCAAACATTACCTCCCAGGAGAACTTTGACAGGTTTTGCCATATTGCTCAAACGCAGAGGAGGCAGACCCTTCCTAGCGGTAAGTTGGCGCCAAACACGCGGCTGCCACTCCGGGTCGCAGTCTGTCCTCAACCAGGGCTGTGAGACCACGTTCTGCAGAGGGGTGGACGGGGTGAGGATGGCGGCACGCACAAGTTCGCCCTTTCACTCTAAAAAGAAAGAGGCCGCCCCTGCCCTGCTCTTGGGCTCCTTCTGGACTGGGGCCCGGGCACCATCTCCACCCGGGAGCTAGGAGCCAGCTGTTGAAGACGATTGGATGACAAAATAGAAGACTGGGTCCCTGGTGGGTAGGGATCGGCTGTAGCAGCCCCCAAACACCACCCACCTGAACTTTTGAGCGAAGGAGAAGTAAACCATCTTTCTTATGCCACAGTCACGCTGGTCTCTCTGTTCCAGCTGCCAGGCGGATACCCTATCAAACAAGAGTCCTCTGCTTTTAGTGTAGGTGTACCGCGTGCCAGCGTGGTCATTGGCACAGACTCAACGCCAGTAGGAATCCCCAGTTTGGGGTGTGATGAAGGAGGGAACTTTATGCAGTGCAAACAGGCCCATTGCGATAAGCACAGCTGCAGAACAGCAGGTCCGAACGGAGAGACACAACCCCCAGACCCTGTGCAAAGAGAATGTGAACTGCCCCAGACCGCGGGGGGCTGACCTATAGACAGAAGTTCCCTCCCCTGGGCCCTGATTGGCCCATCTTCATGCAGATGAGGACTCTCAATGCTCACATTTTGATTGGTTCAAAAGGTACTGTCCTGATTGGTTCGAGTGGAGTCACTCTGATTGGTCCATGGAGATAGTAATGAGGATATTGCTATGTAGCTCCATTTGGGAAAGCCCCAGACCTATTGGTTGAAATAGGATTCCAGGAACTCCTATATAAGGGTTGGCTCAGGGCAGGACCGCAGTGCAGGCCTCTCTCTGAAGTGGAGTTCACGTGGGAGGCCCTTGTGTGGAAATGGCTGCTCTGCTCTGTTTTTAAATTTGAGCCCGGTTAGCCTCCAGGAGCTCCTCTCAACAGGTGCTTTCGTTCTGGGGCTCAAAAAATGAATCTCCTGGGAATGAACGCAGAACTGTGCGTAGTGGCTTGGCAAAGGTCACCAAGGTAAATCTCTTCCCTTTCCCTTTGAGGGAAAGAGCAATCAGAATAACACTGGATGGAAATGGACCAGAGGGTGCAGGGCCCTTTGACTTGTCCTGGAGGGAGGGTCTCCCACAACAATGAAAGCAGCAGGCAGAGGGTCCAGGAAAAGTGTGGGGTATATACTGCCAAAAATATTTAAGAAGGAAAAATAATCCGCTCCCGTGTCAACCACCATTTCTGGGGCCTCTAAGGATTTTGGATGTCACGTGTGACCCTGGGAAAGCCTAGTTCTGAGGAATTGTAATTTGATTCCACTGAACAATTCCTTTTTCCAGCCTTTCTGCAAATCGGTGTGTGTGGGACCGCACTGTGGCCAGAGAGCTGGAGTGAGGCTGCTGGTGGGCTTCCAAGAAAGGAGCTGCGGCAGCCAGCATTGGCCGCTGCCCTTTCTTCCCGCCTGAACTATGGGCATGGTGGCTGGAGCGCCCTCAGCCACTGAGCACCACCTGGGATGGAAGCTTCATGTGAGGAGGGTGAGACAGAAAGAAAGGAGGCCTCGGGCCAGAACCACCATGCCGGCAGCACACCACCTGGCTTTCCTACATAGGTACTATGACTCGGGGTTTCTACTGTACACAGCTGAATCTCATGCGACCCGCTATAAGAGCCAATTTCAGTTAAGCCAAAGGAGGCAGAGGGGGAAGGGTCATAGCCTTTGGACTTCCCAGGCCCCTTTCTTCCAACATCTAGGCGAGAGGAGCAGAAGGAGGGCGCTGAGACAGACTTGTGTAGACTTGGGCTGTTGCTTTCACACATCTTCACAATCACTCCAGGGGGAGGCATTATTGTCCCCACCTCACAGGAAGAGCCTCTCTGGCAGGACAAATGGCGGCAGGTCCAGCTCAGGTCCACCACACAGTAGGGCCTCAGCCACCAGTCCTGGTGTCTATGACTCAGGACAGGAGGTGTGTCCCTCGCTGCCGGGAGCCCTACCTCTGCCGCAGGTATGAACTCTGTGACCTGCCCAGGTTAGGTGGATGGTGGGTGGAGAACAGACGGATTTTTCCAGGTCCTGCTGGGAGCAACCCACTGAGCTCTATGGAATCCTGTCAGGAAGCCTGAAACCCCTTGTGTTAGTTAAAGACATTTAAGATGGAAGGTAGCCCTGACCAGTGTGGCTCCATTGGCTGGGAGTCACCTCGCAAGGTGAAAGGTCGCTGTTTCAATCCCCGGTAGGTGTGTGCGCCTGGGTTTCAGGCTCTGTCCCCAGCTGGGGGTGTGCAAGAGGCAATCAGTCAGTGTTTCTCTCACACACTGATGTTTCTCTCCCTCTCTTCCCCTCTCTCTAAAAATAAATAAATAAATCTTTTTTAAAAAGAAGATAAATGATTAAAATTGTGATAAAGGTGAATATTTGACTGGATTATAAAACAATTTACCATAGGGTACATATAAATGTTTAACTTAAATAAAGCCAAATAAATTTTGTAACTTTGTAGGCTTTAAGGACATGTAAAGACGTGCTTTACCTACCTATTCACTACATATGTAAGAAGGAAATCTGGTAGGTGGGAACAGAGATGAGGGGAAGAGAGGAAATGTAATGTTATCTGCTTTCTGATTTTCTAAAATGAATGTGTATTGCTTTTGTAAAAAGAAAAACATAAATTATATCTTGCATTTGTCAAAAAATAAATAAACGGAGCCACTCTGAGACTGAGTGGGAGCTGCCGTGTGTGACTCTGGTCTCAACCCTTTGACGTGTTCACACAGGGCAGCATCACCTCTGTGCTGGGCCTGAAGCAACACCGCGCCCTCGGAAACTCTGCAGAGCTAACCAGAAGGCAGTTATGGTACCGATGACTCATTGGGCTGAAAACTAAAACGCTGTTTAGAATTAACACCACTGTTACCTGCACCAGGAGGAACGCCTTCCTTCTGCGGATGGAACTGTCCCCTTTGCCCGTCTCACAGACACCCATTGCCTTTGTCTCCTGATCCAAACATTGTTTGGGTCTCTGCCTGAATCAGTGATTCCCAAAGAACTCTTCATTTTGTTACTGCAAAGGGAGCTGGGCCCCAGCCATGTCTGCCCTCAGCTGGCTTGCAGCATGTGGGTCCTTGACTTCACGCAGGAAAGATTTTATAACATAAGTCCAGGTAACTATGAGGGTACACTTATGAAACCTGGGGACAGTGGAACAAAGAAGGGCCTAGGACAGAAGAAGCAACAGGACAGAGCTTAGGCGGGGCTGCCTGGCTCTCTAGAAACGTTATATAGGAAAGAGGTGAGCCTGGTGGGGCTGCTGTCAGCTCCTGGGAAGTCAGAGAAAAGGAGCCCTGGGCACAGGTTTGGGGGGTAACAAGCTGTTGCTGCCTGTTGCTCCCCTGGTTGCAAGTCTCATGGGGTCTCTCAGAGGTTAGGAGATGCATGCCAGTGGGGGAAGAAAGGGAAAAGGAAAAGGTGCCCACATGCTCCTGGGAGAGTGCACCCCCCCACCCCCGACCCTGCCCCAGGGCCTGTCTTGAGGGTTTTAAAGGCTGGGAGTTTAGGGGAGGCCTCCGGGGAGGGTCTCGACATAATATTCATCAGCTTTCCAGGCAAGCTCTTCTAGGGCCATGGTCTCCACTCACTGGTCAGCACCAGGGCAGGGGATCTGAACCGCCTGACCAGCGTTATGCCCAGGGAGGAAAGGCCACCCTGGGGGCCAGGTCGGCACTGGTTTTGCCAGTTGCTAGGCACCCAGGCCTTTCCACCCTGGTGACCTGTGTCGCTATAGATTGCTGGCCAGTTTGTTCTGCTGTCTCAGTTTCCTTGTTCCACTTGGAAGGGATTTTCCTAGCTTCTTACTATCCTGCCGCTATATGATCTCAATAAACGTTTATTGCTCTAACTTTGAAAGGCCTTTATTTTTAGGTTAGCACATCTGGCGACTACAAAGGCATCTAAAGTGGCCTCAGCTCCATGGCCCAGTGTCCCCTGGAGCCGGCCATGTAGATACAGAGCATACACCTGTGTCTGTGCCCTGACTGTGAAGCCCTCTTTGTTTCAGGGGGTCTCCCTCCTTTTCTCAGGAGGGCAGGGGTGAGGGCCGGGGCAACTGCTCCAGGTGCCAGCAGGCTGTGTGAGGCCTCAGGAGCGAAGGGATGCCATCTTCCCCATGGTCAGCACTCATTTAACTGTGCACCTTTGTTTCCTCTCCTTGTCTCTGTTGTTTGTCATAAAAAAGAGATTTCACAAGGAGAGGATTCCAAACCTCTCCTGGGCAATAGAATACATTCTTTGGTTAATAAGTAGAAGTTTCTAAATGACAAAATAATTTCACATCTGAGTAGGTATTTTAAAACTGCTTACTGTTTGTCCTGCCTGAAACCTGACAAGATATTTCAAAAACTATGATCATAAATTTGGCAAAATGAGAAGTCTAACAGAACTTTTTTCAAAGTGCCCTCAGTAACCTTCAAGGTCTTACCAGTAACCGGGAGTGTAAACGCAACCCACAGCCGCCTGAGACTTAACAAACCAGAGAAAGCAAATGGAAAAAGAAAGGTATAAAGGCACAAGCTGCTGAACAGGCTCCCTGGCCTAATCGGCTGCCACCCTCCCAGCCCCCTTAAAAATGGTTTGTCAAGGACAAATACAAACTGTAAAGACTTAGCCACCTGAAAGGATAAATGTATTCCAACTGTTATAAATTAATGTTTTACCTTATTGTTCCTGTCTCATGGCTAAAAAATTTTGTTTTAAATAAAACTATCTGGTTGTCTCTGTCTATATTTGTTTATGCATATCTACCTCCAGAAATTATTAGAGTTTATATAAACAGCTCTGTTTAATTGGTTTAAAGAAATTATTTACATAAACTTTCCAAATGCTTTTCAGGATCACATAGTCTGAGAAATTATTTACTATTAAAGTTAATTTAACTTTGTTGGTTTAATTAAAACAGACATGTCTTTAAAGTTAGCAACATTAGTATTTTTTATTTTACCTACATTTATAAAAATATGTTTACTTCTCTCTGTTAGTGTTAAAAATTCTAAATAATGTGGAAGGAATTGATATGTGTTTTCAATAAAAGATGGAACAAGGTATGGAGATATGTTTCCACTGACAAAAATCAAAATGATTTTGTCTTGGTTATTTCAGAATGCAGAGAGGAATGGAAAACACTGCGATCTGGTTCAAGTTCCGGCCAAGATGCAGACGTAGGTAGAAACCCTTTGCTTCCTCACACAATCAAAAGGAAGATAACAACCAATCTAAAATCAATAAACAACCAGAAGTGTCAGAAAATCAAACTGCATGGAACTCTGACAACCAAGGAATTAAAGAAAGAATCAACCAGAACAACCAGACCAGTCAGAATCCTCAGCGAGGATGTGTGGGCGGGGCTGGCTGACAACAAAGCTGAGCCTCAGAGCTGACTGTGAACTACGGTGGGGGTTGCCGCGGTGGGAGAAACTCCCAGTCTCACACAAGAGTCCTTGGAAAGTGCGCTAGAGCTGAGCAGGTGAGCCGCACTGTTCCCTCTCTGGCCCCTCCCCAACAGGCACTGCCGCAGTGCAGCAAGGAGGGTTGCCCTGTCCAGGTCAACACCTAAGGCCCTGCCCCCTTTCAACTTATCAGGTGTCTGAGACAAAGAAATATGGCCCAAATGAAAGAACAGAGCAAAACTTCAGAAAGAGAACTAAGTGATGATGAGATAGCCAACCTCTCTGATGGAGAATTGAAAACACTGGTAATCAAAATGCTTGCAGAAATGATTGAGCTTGGCCGAGAAATGAAAGAACAAGTGAGAGATACCCAAAGTGAAATAAAACAAAATATTCAGGGAACCAACAGTGACAGGAAGGAAACCAGGACTCAAAGCAACGATTTGGAACAAAAGGAAAAAATAAACATCCAACTGGAACAGAATGAAGAAACAAGAATTCAAAACAGCGAAGAGAGACTTACAAAACTCTGGGACAACCTAAAACGTTCCAATATCCAAATCATAGGGGTGCCAGAAGGAGAACAACAACATGAAATTGAAAACTTATTTGAACAAATAATGAAGGAGAACTCTCCCAATCTGGAGAAGGAAATAGACTTCCAAGAAATCCAGGAAGCCCAGAGAATCCCAAAGAAGTTGGACCCAAAGAGGAACACACCAAGGCACATCATTTAATGTTACCCAAGATTAAAATTAAGGAATCTTAAAAGCAGCAAGAGAAAAGGAGACAGTTACCTACAAAGGAGTGCCCATTAGACTATCAGCTGATTTCTCAAAAGAAACCTTGCAGGCAAGAAGGGGCTGGCAAGAAGTATTCCAAGTCATGAAAGGCAAGGACCTCCATCCAAGATGACTCTGTCCAGCAAAGTTATCATTTAGAATGGAAGGGCTGATAAAGTGCTTCCCAGATAAGGTCAAGTTAAAGAAGTTCATCATCACCAAGCCCTTATTATATGAAATGTTAAAGGGACTTATCTAAGAATAAGAAGATCAAAACTATAAACAAAAAAAATGACAACATGCATCTATCAATGAACCTAAAAAAATAGAAAAACAATAAAAACAAAAACTAAGCAAACAACTAGAACAGGAACAGAGTCAGAGAAATGGAGATCACATGGAGGGATCTCCGTGGGGAGGGGGAAGGGAGGAATCGGGGGGGAAAAAGTACAGGGAAGAAGCAGCATAATTAGTAGGCATAAAATTGGGAAAGATAAAACATGGTGTAGGAAACAGAGGACTCAACTTATATGTGCAACCCTGGACATGATCTGGGGGGGAGTGTGGGAGGGCTGGGGGGGCAGGGTGGAGGAGGGATAAAGGGGGAAAAAAAAGAATACAGAGAGAGAGTTTTGCCTCTTAGAATTATGCTGGCTAAAATTAAATTATTATAATGGCTTTTTTAAAATTAAGCTTTAATATCAATGCTGTGCTTATATAAAGCTAAAACTTAATGTGATTTCTCTGTTAAAAAAACAACAACCAG
>VMDR010010332.1:15330-31167 GCA_007922815.1 Macrotus californicus | reverse complement strand
TCCACTGAACCACATCAGCCAGGGCAAACATTTATTCTTTATTTAAAGAAAACCTATTTTTTTCACGTTTTATTATTTTTTTTCCTTTTTGGCTACTTAGGACCTAGAATTTATCAAACATTTAGGGTTATCAAGACCAGAAGAATCAGAATTGAAGAGCAGGTTATGAATTAAAAGTCTAGGTAGGTCCTTTCCAAAATCGTTGTAATGAGCTAATTTTGACCTTTTTAATCTTTTAAACCTTTTTCTAGGTCTGCTAATGAGAAGTGAAATGGAATGATTGAAAATTTCACTTCCCATTCCTCCTGGGCCCGTTTGATGAAGTGCAGTTGAAGTGATTAAGGAGCAAATGCCAAGAGGGCAGGAGGAAATAAGAGGCCATAAATAATCAAGTTTATGAATTCTCATACATTTTTCATCTGTTTACTGCCTAATTTTAATTTTTTCATGAATAGCCTGTTTCATCTTTTGACTTCTTCACATATTTTTATTTTGAAAAATTTTAAACTTATAGAAAGGTTAGAAGTACAATGAGCACCCATTTACCCTTTTTGAGAATCAGTGATTAATATTTTGCTTCATTTGCTCCCACTTCTTCTCACTTTTCTCTCATATCTTTATTTCTGTCTCTATATATACCTCCAGAAAAACACACACACGTATTTTCTGAATCATTTGAGTGAAGCTTCAGATTTCATGACACATCAGCATGTGTCCTCTAAGAGCTAGGACAGTACACATAATCAAAACGCCATGGCCAGAATCAAGCATTTAACATTAATACCATTATATAATCTAATTTACAGTCCATATTAAGAATTCCCCAGTTGTTTTCCAAATATTTTTATAGCTAATCCCCCACCCTACATGATCTAATTAAGAATCACACATTTTATTTGATTGTCCTGACTTTAATTTTTTTAAAAGACTTTATTCATTTTTAGAGAGAGGGGAAGGGAGGGAGAAGGAGAGGGAGAGAAACATTGATTGGGTAGCCTCTCGCATGCCCCCAACCGGGGACCTGACCCTCAATCCAGGCACATGCCCTGACCCGGGAATCTAACCAGCGACCTTTCAGTTTGTGGGATGACGCTGAACCCATTGAGCCACACCACTCAGGGCTGTCCTGACTCTTTAATAAAAAAAAAATCCTTACTGTTTTGGGCATTTATAACACTGGTATTTTTTCCAATTATAAAAATATTTAACTCTAATTATAATAGCTAATGCATATGGGAGTATACATAAATATAGGTTTCAGCAGTTGAGTAGTATGTACCAAGAGTCTTTAAAATATTCATAGCCTTTGATTTTAGAAGTTGAATTTCTGAAAACTTATCCTAAGTAATCAAGGAGCAGACAAAGCTTTGGGTACAAAGATGTTCATTGCAAAATTATTTAAATAGCAAAATTTGAAAATGACTTAATAGTTAAGCAACAGTAAATGATAATAGCAATGAGTGAATATTGTACATTTATTTAAAATTATGGTTTGAATAATAAATGAGGGAATCTTTCATGAAACTTGAAGTTAAAAAATATACAAACTCTTACTCTCCGTGTGTATCTATGTGCATATGTATATGTATATATTGGGTTGGCCAAAAAGTTTGTTTAGTTTTTTCCTTCTGATGGTTTTAATAGTGCTTAGTTGTCTTTAACTTCAATAGAAACAATTTTGTTAGATTGTATTGTGACAGCTGTCATATCAGTGTGCATTTTAAAAACCATCAAAATTGGTGATTTTTGTACAGCCATTTTAATATTGAAGATGGAAGAAGATATGCAACATTTTTGGCATATTCTTTATTATTTCAAGAAATGTAAAAATGCAATTGAAATGCAAAAATCATTTTTGCAGTATATGGAGAAGATGCTATGACTGATCAAACATGTCAAGAGTTGTTTGCAAAGTTTCTTGGTACTATTTACATTTTGGCCAAATAATTTTTGCTGTGGGTCTGTCTTGCACATTGGAAGATGTTTAGCAGCACCCCTGGCCTCTATCCACTAGAAGCCAATAGTGGGAGATAGCCAACATACTCAAAATATCCAAATCAATTCAGTTATTGGTAAAAATGAAAAATGTGTCTTTTTTTTAATAGAATAAACTAAATGGACTTTTTGGCCAATCCAATACAAATATACATATATAATTTAAGACATTCCTATGGACTGAATTGCATACCTCCCAAATTTATATATAATAGCAGGAGTGGGGCCTATGGAGAGGTCATAGAGGTTAAATGAGATCATAAGAATAAGGCCTCAGTCTGATAGGATGGGTACCTTTACAAGAAGAGGAAGAGACAACAGACCTGTCTGTATGAGGACATAGCAAGAAGGTGGGCATCTGCAAGCCAGGAGGAGAAACTTCACCAGGAATGGTATCAGCTGATACCTTGATATGGAACCTTTCAACCTCCAAAACAATAAAGAGACCATGGGTGCAACCCATGGACTTCATTAGCCGTCTCAGATGTCTCATATGGAAATGGGGGAAAGACTATCATTGTTGTAAAGTGGTGATGGACCTGGCTAGATGGTTCCAGTGTTTTGTGAAAGGTGAATTTGCAAGAGTTCAAATTGGATATTTAGCAGAGGAGATTTCTAAGTAAAATATTGAAGGTGTAGCTTGGGTCTTTCTTACTGCTTATGGTAAAATGTGAGAGGAGAGAGCTGAATTGAAAAAGGAATTGTTAAGCAAAAAAGAACGAGAATTTGGAGATTTGGAAAATTTTTAGTCTATTCATATTGCAAACAATGAGAAAGGGTGGTTTGAAGGGAACGCTAAAGAAATCATGGCCCACTCTTGTGTGTTTGGTTGGAGCATCATTTCAGCTGTGGCTTAGATTCCTGGTCAGGGCACATACCTAATTTACAGGTTCTATCCCAGTTTGGGAGGGTGTATGTGACCCCTGGTCCAGACACATGTGATCCTGGTCCCGGCGGCAACCCCAGTCCAGGCACATAAGGGAGGCAACCAAAGAGTACTTCCCTTTCATCATTGTTTCTCTCTCTCCCTTCCTTTCTCTCTAAAAGTAATGAAAAAAATGTCCTCTGGTGAGGACAAAAAGAGAGAGAGATCATAGATTCGACTCATGGTCTTAAGTAGCCATCTCAGCAGAAGCCAGGAATAGAGATGGGATTATACCAGACATATTGCCCATTTTAACTAACGGGGGCAAGGAAAGAGGGATGGAATGAAGGAAGGCTGTTGTAGTTCTTGGAATCTTCTGGTCTGGACTATAGTTATTTGGCTGTAAATGTGTGCTATTTTTGAGGAAAGGGAAGAATGACCCAGAAGGTGATTCAGAGAATATCAGGGCTGCCACTCCCAGCAGAGGCCCTGGGGGCAAGGCCAACTGCAGAGCTGTGGGGGTGCACTGCTACCCTAGGGGCCTTCATGGTGGGACATTGAACCAAAGGGAATTCTTCTCCGGCCTTAAGATCTAATGGACTTTGCCTTGCTAGGTTTTGTCTTGCTAGTGATCTGTCACCTCTTCCTTCTCTCCTATTTCTCCCTTGTGGAGTGGGAATCTCTCTCTTAAGCCTGTTCTACCAGTATATGTTGGACGCACATAACTTCTCTGATTTCGCAATACTGGAGAAGAATTTTGCCTGGGGGTGAATCATACCTGTAGTCTCACTCATATCTGATTTAATTGATATTTAAATGAGACTTTGGACTTTAGATTTCAGATGATGCTGGAATGAGTTAAGACTTTTGGGGCTGATGGGATGGGATGAATGTATTTTGCATGTGATAAGGACATGAATTTGGGATAGGGGGCACAGAGAGAATGCTAAGGGCTAAATTGTGTCCCCCTAAAACTCATGCGGAATTCTAATCCTCCAATGTGATTGTATTTACAGATGGAATTTGTGAGGAAGGAAATGTTAAAGGTTAAATGAGGTCATAGGGTGGGACCCTAATCTGATAGGGCTGGCGCCCCTTTAAAAACAGGAAGAGTCGCCAGAGCTCTCTCTGCCATGTGAGGACAGAGCAAGAAGGTGGCATTTGCAAGCTAGGAAGACAGCTCTCACCAGAAATTGAACTCTACCAGAACCTTGATCTTTAACTTTTCAGTCTCCAGAAACTGAGAAAATAAATTTGTAATGTTTTCAGTCACCCAGTCTATGGCATTTTGTTATGGCAACTCTGAGCAGACTTAGGTAAATGTATCTATGTAACTGGGGGAAGATATCTGGAAAAAGAAGCACCAAAATATCTACCAAATTTGTCTCTCGTATGGGGGTTATGACTTTTTAACACCTTCTGAATTTCTTACATTTTTAAATATTTAACAAAGTACTACTTTTAATAGTCAACAGTTATTAAGAGGAGTAATGGAGTCATTGAGTACTTGTTCTAGATCTAGTTTTGCTATCATCTCTCTGAGTAACTTTGGAAGTCTTTCCACCTGTGTACTTCAGTTTCATTATTTTATTTTATTTTTTAATAATTATTTTATTGTTGTTCAAGTACAGTGGTCTGCATTTCCCCCCCACCCCAACTATCCCCACCTCCCTCCCCTGATTCCAGCCCCCCTTGGTTTTGTCCATGTGTCCTTTATAGTTGTTCCTGAAAACCCTTCCCCCTCTTTTCTCCCATTATCCCCTCCCACCTCCCCTCTGGTTACTGTCAGATTGTTCTTAATTTCAATGTCTCTGGTTATATTTTGCTCGCCTGTTTGTTTTGTTGATTAGGTTCCACTGGAAAGTGAGATCATGTGGTATTTGTCTTTCACTACCTGGCTTATTTCACTTAGCATAATGCTCTCTAGTTCCATCCATGCTGTTGCAAAGGGTAGGAACTCCTTCTTTCTCTCTGCTGCGTAGAATTCCATTGTGTAAATGTACCATAGTTTTTTGATCCACTCATTTACTGATGGGCACTTAGGTTGCTTCCAGCACTTGGCTATTGTAAATTGTGCTGCTATCAACATTGGGGTGCATAGGTTCTTATGGATTGGTGTTTCAGGGTTCTTAGTATATAATCCCAGCAGTGGAATTGCCGGGTCAAAAGGCAGTTCCATTTTTAGTTTTCTGAGGAAATTCCACACTGTTTTCCACAGTGGCTGCACCAGTCTACAATCCCACCAACAGTGCACTAGGGTTCCCTTTTCTCCACATCCTCTCTAACACTTGTTGTTTGTTTATTTTATTTTATTTTTTTAACAGATTTTATTTATTTATTTTTAGAGACGAGGGGAGATAGGGAGAGCAACATTGATGTATGAAAGAAACACCAATGTGTGAGAGAAATATTGATCGGCTGTCTCTCGCATGTGCTCCATCTAGGACCGGCTGGGCCCATGACCCAGGCATGTGCCCTGACCGGAGGTCAAACCAGTGATCATTCACTTTGTGGGACAATGCCCAACCAAGCCACACTGGTCAGGGCTACTTCAGTTTCTTGATGTATAAAATGGAAGAGTTGATCTAAATGATCTCTAGATTGCACCTGCAGATAGGTACAGGGTTCAGATGAGCCATTTTCCTGCCCAGGTAGACATCTAACCTTTCTGGTTCTCATTCTTGTAAGCATCCACAAACTTTGTGAAGCTTGGAGATCCTCCTCACTTGGATTCAGAGAGGAGAAACATTAATCTTCCCCTTCCCCAGGAGACAGAGAAGGGAAAGGGTAACCTCTCTTCACCAATAACTGCTTTTCCAAAAGGTTGTAGGGTCCCCTCCACATTGACATAGACATTCTGCAAGACAACTGATAAAGATATAGTTAAATTGTCTTAGGAAATTTTCTAAAATCCGGATTTGTCTGATTGTTTCTTTACAATTATATTCTGGATACTACATTGCTGATGTCAGCTTTGCAAAATTATTTGTGATTCCATTATTTGTGATGCTGATGGTAATTTTAGTTCAGATGGTGTTTTCCAAATCTCTCCACTGTTAGGGTATTTTTACCCTTTTGTAATCAATAAGTGGTACCCTGGGGTGGGTGCCACTTTGAGACTGTGTATACATATTCTATTTTCTCGCAACTTTTCGCTCATTAATGTTAGAGTCTATTATGATCATTGCCTTAATTTATTATTGCATTGGAGTTTGCAAAATGATGACTTTTAAGATTCTCTCATTACTTTTACACTGAGTAGCTGTCAGTCTTCTGTAACGAAGAGCTTTCCCTCTTCTCCTATCCTCCTTTTTTTAATGACTATCACTTTGAACTTGTGCATTTTTTTTAACTCAATGTTTTATAATCCAGTTCTGTCATTCTCTTTGATGCTCAAATTGTCCCACATTTGGCCTGTGGGAGTCCCTTTAAACCAGGTCCTGTGTCCTTTTGACATGGCCCTATTATTATTTGACCACTTCCTTTCTTGGTACAAGATGTTCCACGTCCAGCTTGCTCTTTCCCTGCCTCAGTAGTAGAATTAATCATTTCTCCAATGAGCCCTGGTTTCTTTTCATGGGAAATAGTATTCAGAAGCTCTTAGAACTCATTTATGCTCATTGCTGCTGGAGTGCAATTGTTTCTTGGCTGTTTAAATAGATAGAACTAGGAAAACACACACATACAACACACACACACCTCATATGTTCATACTGATATCACCAATTAATACCCTCGCCACAGGATTTTTTGTGACTTTTTTCTCTCAGTGAGAATACTTGTTCCCAAGAACACCAAATAATTTACTCATTTGCTTTATCAATGTGCAAAAGCACATTATTACACTAATATTAATATGCTAATGCTATTACCAAAGAGAAGCCTACTAATTAAAGTTTAAGGTTCTTGAAAGTTATTGTTTTTTACCTTAGGATACAACTCACATAAGATTACAAAATCACTGTCACTTCTAAAAATTTAACAAAATCCTCTAATGTCTTCTGATAACCATTCTATATATAAATTCTCCAATTTCTCCAAAAATATTTTTGCATTTTTTTGTCCCAATTTAGGATTCAATCAAGGTTCATCACTTGCACTTGAATGTTGTGCACTTGAAGGGTCTAAAATCATCTTTTTTGCATGTGGATTTCCAAGTGTTCCAGCATCATTTGTTTAAAAGGCTATTTTTCCCTCATTGAATTTGTTTGTTTTTTGTTTTTGAAATAATTCTCATTATCAGCATAACAGCCCATTATTTCCCTTCCAGGACTTTTTAGCAGTTTTAATTTATACAGTCACATGAAAGAGAATGAATATACTTTCTTTCAGGACATGTTCTCAGACGTGTCCTTAACTGAGGGTTGGTGCAGATGCCAAGAGAAGCACGCTCTTTGCACACTTGAACCTCAGCACATCATGTTTACTTTTGCAGGTCTTATCAGCATGCCAGCTTCTTCATATTTGAGTAATTTTTGCTCCTAAATTTATAGAGTTATTCTGATGTTGTGCAACTTGGTTTGTATTTGATACAAATCTCACTTGCAACTAAAGGCATAATGTGAAAATTTATCTTAGCCACAGATCTAAACATAACCAGAGGTTGATACCGGGAGATAAAATGGTCTGTTACTTTCCAGTATATCTAAACTTTCTAAGGTATTCAAAGTTCATTCTTTAGTAAGGATATTTCTACCTGTGTTTTGTCAAAGAGTGCAGCAGTACACTCTGTTGCCACACCAAATAGTCATATGACTACTAAGTTCTACAACTTTTTTGCTCTTTTCAATTTTTATGTCTACTTTGCCCACCCACTATATATCAATGATAGTATCACTGGCTGCAATTGAGAAAATGAATCAAAAATGATTCAGCATCTGGCAAGGATTTGATGAGAAAAATACTCACATATTCTCCTAGGGTGTGTAAATTAGAACAGCCTTTCTAACTCAGTACTTTCACTTCTAGGAAATATTTAAGAAAAATAACTTGAGATACAAAGGAAGATTCATGTATAGGATTTCATTATAATGGAGGAAAAGTTGCAAAAATAATGGAAAAATATGGAAAAATGGATAATTGTGGCATTTATATGATGGAATAATATACTCTTAAATAATTGTGTTTTAAATCCAGATTTCTTTTTTTAAAAAGAGATTATATTTATTTATTTTTAGAGAGAGGGGAAGGGAGAGAAAAAGAGGGAGAGACACATCAATGTGTGAAAGAAACATCTATCAGTTGCCCCTCACATGCTCCCAACTTGGTACCAGGCCTGCAACCCAGGCACGTACCCTGACTAGGACTCAAACCGGCAATCTTTTGGTTTTCAGGCTGGTGCTGAATCCACTGAACTACACCATCCAGGACTTAACTAATTTTTTAAGATAAAGGAAATATTTATATGAATATGTTTTAAAAAGTGGGATCCTATGCTGATTCAGTATTATAATGTCAATAATCTAAAAATAATTAAAGCCCTGGCCAATGTGGCTCAGTTGGTTGGAGTGTTATCCTGTAAACAGAAAGGTCATGGGTTCAATTCCTGGTTAGGGCACATGCCTGGGTTGAGGGATCCGTTCCCCATTGGGGTGCATATGAGAGGCAGCCGTTCAATGTTTCTGTTCCCTCCTCTCTCCCTTTTCTCCTCTCTCTAGAATCAATAAGCATATCCTCAGGTGAGGGTAAAAAATAAAAAAATAAAAAATAATTATATATGCATAGGCATAGGAAAAAACCCAAGGAAATACAGTTGTAAGTGGTCCTCAGTGGTAGGTTTGTAGGTAAGTTTTGTTTCATTTTTATCTTTATACTTTTGTACTTTCCCAATTTTCTAAATGTATTTTTGTATGATAACTGAAAAAAATATTTATTTAAAAATGACCCCAAATCTGTCAGTGCAGAGGCAAGTCATTGTAGATTTACTTTTTGAGTTTCAGTTTGAGACTTAATTGAGTGGCAGCTGGTTATTCAGGGTGACACAGTTTTAGTTCAGTAACACTGGTGATTTCTTGACGGAGTGTTCTAAGATAGCTCTTAAAATTTGTATCCCTTGTGTTGGTGATATCTCTAAGGTCGCTTATAATCATGTCTGAAATAGAAAAGTTTTGGGGTCTGTGTTATTTGTTTGTAATATGATCTCAAAGATACCTTGAACTTTTGTTTGAGATACAGCCCACCATTGGTGCTTCAAAGAGATTTCTTGAACTGTCTGTTAAGGGTTTGTTTTATTGGTTTTGTTACAATATTGCCTATAAATAGTGACATTAGATCATAAACCAAAATTTTCTGAGTATGAATCAGTATTTTAAAATAGTAAAATAGGACATCACACAACATATTGTTTAAAATTTTTTTTAAAGAATGAATCAGTTCAGAACAGTTGGATGTGACTCATATCCACGAATAATAGGGAACCAAACATTCAGAAGCACTGTAAGTAATATACTGCTTGGCTACCTGTGATATCTTATTTGACTACCACTAACTTCAAAAGGATTTCTTTACCATCATGCTTAGCAGAGACATGTTTATATAAAATGATTTACCCTAGTCCTAGAAGAAAATGTAGGCAATAAAATGTTAGATATCTCATGCAGCAACATCTTAGCCAATATATCTCCTAGGACAAGGGACATAAAGGGAAGAATAAAGAAATGGGACTTCATCAAATTAAAAAGTGTCTGCATAGCTAAAGAAAACATCAGCAAAATGTAAAGGAAACTGTATCGGAAAACATTTGCCAATGATACCTCAGACAAGGGTTTGATCTCCAAAATATATAAAGAACTCATGACTCAACACCAGGAAGACAATCCATTTAGAAAATGGGCAAAGGACCTGAACAGACACTTCTCCAAGGAGGACATACAGAGGACACACAGACATGAAAGGATGTTCAGCATCACTAGTCATCAGAGAGATGCAAATTAAAACCACAGTGAGATACCACTTCACACCAGTCAGAATGGCCATCATAAACAAACCAGCAAACAACAAATGCTGGTGAGGATGCAGGGAAAAGGGAGTCCTAGTGCATTGTTGGTGGGAATGCAGACTGGTGCAGCCACTGGAAAGCAGTATGGAGATACCTCAAAAAATTAAAAATGGATCTGCCTTTTGACCCAGCAGTCACACTTCTGGGAATATATCTGAAGGAACCCAAAACACTAATTCAAAAGAGCATAAGCACCCCTACATTCATTGCAGCGTTGTTTACAATCGCCAAGACATGGAAGCAGCCCAAGTGTCCATCAATAAATGAGTGGATAAAACAACTGTGGGACATTTACACAATGGAGTGCTACTTGGCTGTAAAAAAGTTTTACCCTTTGCGACAGCATGGATGGACCTGGAGAACATTATGCTAAGTGAAATAAGCCAGTCAGAGAAAGACAAATACCATATGATTTCACTCACATGTGGACTCTAATGAACAAACTGAAGTAACAAGGAAAATGGGGACAGACTCATAGGTGGAGAGCAGGATGACATCTAGTGGTAGGGGGGAGGGAATAGGGGGTGGAGGGATTGAGTAAAAAAGGAAAAGGACTCATGGACATGGACAACAGTGTGGTGATTGCTGGGGAAAAGGGGTATAAAGGGACTAAAAGGTAATGTAAAAAAATACAATAAAGATTTAAAAAAATCAACCAAACACAAAACTTTGGTGAGGTACTGCCAGTGCCGGTGTTAGTCCTATTTCTGTTCTGACTGTAGACAAAACTAACTTTAAAGCTTGTGGGGTATTCTGCTGATGGAGACCAGGACTTCTTTTCCTAGTTAGATGGTAGTGGACTTCAGTGAAACA
This sequence comes from Macrotus californicus, assembly GCA_007922815.1. Taxonomy (NCBI): domain Eukaryota; kingdom Metazoa; phylum Chordata; class Mammalia; order Chiroptera; family Phyllostomidae; genus Macrotus; species Macrotus californicus. The sequence continues at coordinate 20,497 of VMDR010010332.1, read as the reverse complement.
GGTAATTTTGTCCATCTGTTTCTGTCCAGAATGCCTTACTCCCATTCTAGACCTACCCCCTGCCAGAAGAAGGGGACCCCACTAGCAGGTAGGTACTGTGTCAAGGCATGATCATTTAGAGTAGACTATGGGACTATCACTCCAGCATTTTATAACAGAGTAACCAACTTGAGAGGACCTGACACCTTCTCATTATCAGACCTAACCACCATGTGTAGCTCCAGATATAAAGGAAGCTTGGCTGGCACCAGATCTTGTGGCCTATTCTCTAGCAGTTTGCTACCTGTACTACTTATTTTCTAGAAGACAATAGCCACCATGCCGATAGCCTCTGCCTATTGGAAGGTCCAACTTTTAGAGAACTCTGTAGCCTCATAGTCTCAACTAGTACTGGCATCCTTTTAAAAACACATAGTAGGTGAATACATGTTTTCAACTGTGTCTTGAAGAGACCTTTTGCAGGGACAGAACTCAGCCTATGTTCTGTATCCTTTTGCAGTACCATGTTGCTATTGCATGGCAGGCCCCTTCTAGATATGGTAGAGCATGAAGCAGACCATGAAGGCATGGCCTACTGGGGCTTCTGCTGCTCCTCTTAAACAGAGCTCTGCACTGAAACTGGGGACGTGTGCTGAAGAAAGTCCTGGGAAACCTGAGGTATTATTGAACTGCTATTCCCAGGCTCCTCTGGGACACTGCCACCATGGATTTAATTACAGATTTATGCACTCCCCAAGGCCATAGTATAATGCTTATGCTGTTGGCTTAAATTCAGGGTCTGATGAGTGGGCTATTTAGTCCCTGTACCAGCTGGCTTTTAGCTTCATCCATTGCTGCGCTATCTCATAAAAAAAAATGTTCCTGCTCCATAACTTTCCCAGTCATTTTATGTCATAGTATGGCTTTCCGTATCTATCATAGATTTTGAGTGTTCTGTTCAATGGCTTCTAGGTTAAAATTTTGCTGTCTCATTTCAAGTGGCCAGTGATTAAAAGTTGCAGACTGTATTGGTTTCTTTGTTAGTTACCGTTTCTTGGTGGTCACTTTGCATGGCTTTATAAAGGCCAGCCCTGGGTCTTTTTTTCCACTTCTTTATTTGGCTACTGGTTTTTATTTCATTTTAAAATGAATTCATTTATTAAATAGATAAAGTATTGAAGGTTATGGTACTGTAATAATGGTACTAAAATATTTAAGGGAATATAGTAAAAAGCTATCCCTGCTATTCCTGTACCCAGGCACCTGGGTCCTCTTCCCAAGTGTGGTCATCATTAACAGTCTTTTATGAATCATTTGAGATGACTTACACGTCTCCAAGCATGTGATGAGGTCTGTCCGGAAAAAATCAAGCCATTATTAATATAATGAGATCCGTTTGCACGACATCAATGTCACCTGGCAGCCAAGGAGAGTGGACCAGAATGCACATGTGTGAACAATGATGACTTCACTGTACTAGTCAGTGGGGGTGGTAGACGCTGTTGAGTGAGCACGTGTACTGTGTGGCCATTGGATTCAAAATGACTGAGCAAGCAGACCAACGAATCTGCATCAAATTTTGCATTAAGCTTGAACATTCCTCCACAGAAACTATTTAGATGATTCAGAAGGCTTTCGGGGTTGATGCAATCAATGAGTGCAGTGCAAATAAAAGTGTGGCACAAACACTTCAAAGATGGTTGGGAATCCGTTGAAAGTGATCCAAGTTATGGGAGGCTTGGGACAAGCAGAACACCTGAGAATGTTGAACGTGTGTGAGCTACAATCAACAAAGATCAGTGACTGACAGCATGAGAACTAGAAGCTGGTCTGGGATTCCAAAAATTACCGTGTCCAAGATTTTGATGCCGGCATGGAACGTGTTGTGGCAAAATTCGTTTTGTGGCCTCTGCTACAAGAGCAGAAGGTACATCATGCTGCAGTTGGGAAAACTGTGAGGTCCCAAGATGCCTACTTTCAAGGGGACTGAGGCATCATTGTCCTATGTACAATGTTTCTTGTATCTTCAACAAAATGTCTGTTTTTCATAGCACATGGCTGGATACTTTCTGGACAGACCTCATACATGTATACGTGAGAGAAATCTTTTGATTATTCTCTCCATTCTTAAACTTGGTCTTAGAGTATCACATACTACAACAAAATGTTCAAAGCTAAATATTCGAGATTTGAATTCTTGATCAGTATTTCTCTGGGGTTCTCACTATGTTTTAAGAATTTATTGAAGCCACAGGGACTACATTGTTTACTTTCTGGGTTGCTTTCCATGGCAAAGATTTCTTTTCCTGAAACCCTTCCCATGGATACAATAGGAGTGTTTCCTCTGTCCTCATTTACACTCCTAGCCCGACTTGCAAACATTTGTTACTGGTTAAGATCTTTCTGCAGTTTATGTCAACGGAATGTGTTAGTTTCCTCACTGATTTTGAATTCTTGGTGGTCACTTTGCATGGTGTTGTGAAGAATTGCTTCATGCCCCCCCCCCCCGCAACATACTAAATCAGGTCCCCCTCTACTTGAAAAAAAAAAGAATGTATAACATGTTCACTTTAAAAATCTTCAGATGATTCAGAAATGCATGATAGAGAAAGTGTAAGTTCTCTGTAATAACCCCTCTCTAGTCTGCTCCGAGATAACTGCTTTTACAGTTTGGTGTTTACTTTTCCAACACCTTAATTTTTCTTTTTAAAAAATAAGTTAAAATTTTAATTATGCAGTATTAGAATATGTGAAAGAATACATTTAACATGTAAGTTTTGGGGGGGGGAGTAATAATAGAGCTAACACCCATGAGCCCATCACCCATTACTTTCTAGTAGAATTTAGTAATGTACTCTAAACTTTTTCTTAGGCTTTCCATTGCTTCCTGAGTGGCAGGATATTTTTTTCTCTCCACAAATTGCAGGAGTAGTGTTCTGTTTTTACTGGAATCTTTACAACTATTAGTCCCATTCTTTGATGTGTTAGATACCAGGGAATGAATCCTGGTTGTTTGCCCCAAGAGACTTCATCCCACCTGGGTTTAGGAAAAGACAATTTGGCCTTCCTGAAAAAAAAGGAAAACAATGATTATTGAAAGAGCATAATTTGTACTTTTTGCTGGAAGTTGGCATTTTTTTTTCTTTGTGTTGGAAATTTCCTTTCTCCAAAGCTTGTATTGAGTTGGCCCAAAAGCTCATGTTTTTTCCATAAGATGGCTCTAGTAGCACTTAGTTGTCTTTAACTTCATTTATAACAATTTTGTTAGATTGTATTGTGTCAGCTGTTATATTGGTGTGAGTTAAAAAAAACTTACCAAATTTTTTGTGCAGCCATTTTAATATTGAAGATGGAAGATGATACATAACATTTAGGCATAGTATGCTTTATTATTTCAAGGAAGGTAAAAATGCAACTGAAACACACACAAAAAAATTTGTGCAGTGTGTGGAGAAGGTGATATGATGATGGAATGTGTCAAAAGTGGTTTGTGAAGTTTCTTGGTACTATTGACATTTTGGCCAAATAATTCTTTGCTGTGGGGCTGTCCCACGCCTTGGAAGATGTTTAGCAGCACCCCTGGCCTCTACCTACTAGAAGCCGATAGTGGGAGAAAGCCAACATAATAAAAATATCCAAACCAATACAGTTATTGGTGAAAATGAAAAATGTGTCTTTTATTTTATGGAAAAAACTAAAAGGATTTTTTGACCAACCCAATAGATTTCTACGGTACTTCTGTAATTAAAACTGCTTAACTCATATTCGGGTACCTGAGATGTGAGGTTGGCAATAACTGAAACTTTGTCAGCTATATTGTAGGGTAATTTATAAGCACTGTAGTGCTCATATTTATCCTTAGTGGAAATGAAGACTTTTTTAGAAGATGCCAGACAGAAAAGAGAATTGTCATAGGTTTCTCAGTTTCTCTTGTGAAGCTTTGAGACTCCAGACAATCATTAAAGAAAAGAAATCCAAAGCTCTTAAGTATAAACTTTTTCATTACATCTTTTTGTTTCCTCCTCCCCAAAGGCTTCTATATTTTCTTGGAGTGTTCTTGTTCTTAATGAGTAGATACATAGACCGGGGGAGTATGTCTGTGGGGTCCAAAGAAGAATTAATGAGAGGATGCACAAAGAATCAGGAGATCTGGCTCAGGTCAGAAGAGGGCAGACACACAAATGCAGCAGCTTGAATATGTGTTTTCATGTAGTGGTCCTGAGCAGGCGCATAGTAATCCCCTGGAAATAGAGAGGAAGGTGCTGAGGTGACAGAGGAATAAGCAAATGGTGAAGAATGGCTTTAAGTTTGTTCAAGAGAGAGTTCTGGAGAGATGAATTTAGAGATGACTTTTAAGGAACTAATCAAAATGTATTCCTTGAAAGGTAAGATTGTTCATAGTAGAATAAATGAAAAGTATGGAGAGAGGATTAAAAAGATGCCAAATTACATGCCAAGCATTTTGGCTTGGAAGGGGCAGAATGACGACAAAGCTGCCCTTGCTAATCTGCCGAAGGAAGTGAGTTGCTTTTTCTCCCTTGCTTTTAGTGTGCATCACTAAACATTAGAGTTTATTTTTGCCTGTCTTCTCTTTTTGATATGTATTATAATTTTTTATTCTATGGGTTCTATTCTATTTTTTTCCTTGCAGTTTTTTATTGTAATAATCAAGCCATTTGACTACTTGATTTTATTTGTCTTACAGAGTTTCCCATATTCTGAATTGCTCAATACATTGCCATGGTATGGTTTAGTTTAACGCACTTTTCTGTCCTCTGTATTTCCTGTAAATTGGTGGTTGAGCCTATAAGATTGATCAGACTCAAATTTGATATATTCCATAGTTGTAATGTATTATAATTTGTTTATATTTTATTTATTTTTACTTTTAGAGAGAAGTGAAGGGAGGGAGAAAGAGAGGGAGAGAAGCATCAATGTATGAGAGATACATTGATTAATTGCCTCTCACATGTCCCCAAATGGGGACCTGGCCTGCAACCCAGGCATATGCCCTGATTGGTAATTGAACCAGTGACCTTTCAGTTTACAGGCCAGTGCTCAATCCACTTAACCACACCAGCCAGGGTGGAATATATTATAATTTAAAATACTTATATTGGTGGATATTTGGTTTGTTCCCAAATTTTAGCTACTAAACGGTGCTATAGTGAGAAACTTTGTAAAATAC
>VMDR010010332.1:0-15230 GCA_007922815.1 Macrotus californicus | reverse complement strand
TATCCCTCTTTCCCTCACCATTTGCTCCCTCCAGCCCTTGATTTCTTTCTTCTACAAACTTTTTGACACATTCCAGGTTCTGTTCTAGGTGCTCGGGATGTATCAAGAAGCAAAACAGACAAAGATCCTAAGTGGGAGGAGATCTACAATAAGCACAATTAATAAGAGAAGTATGTGGGATGTTAGAGAGTGGACCAATAAAAGAATAGATGGTGAAAGGCAATCGGAAATGCTAGAATTAAAATTGAGTTGTAAATTTAAATAAGGTGGCTAGTGAATAAGCCTCAGTGAGAAGATGACTTCTGAGTAAAGACTTGAAGGAGGTGAGGGAATTAGCAGTGTGGTTTTTGGGGGTTCAAAGTGTGATGAGCAGAGGAAACAGCTATTTCGAAGGGTAGTTGAGTACCTGAAAAGGGAGAACAAGTGGTCTCTTGGGGTGCTGGTAATTCTCTGTTACTTGAATTTGCATGTTGGTTACGTGTGTGGGTTTACTGCATTCATTGAGCTGTACACTTATGATTTGTACACTTTTCTGCATCTTGCACTTCAGTATAGCTTTTATATTAAAAATAAGGAGTGGATGTTGACCATTTTAAAAGTCTTAATAGTATTCAACCAATTGTTTATAGATATTTTCCTTTGACTTATTAATGTGATGAATGCATTAATCAATTTCTATTAATAAATCATCTTTGCCCTTCTGTAATATCCCCTACTTGATTATGGTAAATTACTCTTTTTTTAAAAAAAATATTTATTTATTTTTAGATATAGGGAAAGGGAGGGAGAAAAATAGGAAGAGAAACATTGATTGGTTGCCTCTCGCACAATCCCAGCTGGGGAGCTGGCCTGACACTCGGGCATGTGCTTCGACCAGGAATTGAACCAGCGGTTTGTGGGACGATGCCCAATCCACTGAGCCACACCAGTCAGGGAGGTGAATTATTCTTATAATATAATGGTAGGTTTGATTTGCTTGTATGTATTTTATTTTGGATTTTTATATCTATATTCTCACAGGGAAGGCTGGTCAATATCTTTTCTTTTTGTCATTCTCCTATGTGAGGTTTGAAGTGCTTTTCCTAATTATGGGTTCTTTACTATTTTCCATGGAAAGGAAGTTCTATGGTACTTATCTACTGTCTTGAAAGGGGGAAGGGACTAATTCCTAATGTTTGACTTTGTTGTCCTTTGTGAACTACCTGCTAACTATTACAGTTAGTAATAGGTGAGTCCTGTCATGGCCTAGACTGGTAGCTGTCCACTTGAAGTTTGGGACTCAAATATGCTGTCATTTGATTGTCATAGAAAAATTGACCAGCAATTGGTGATTTAACCGTTGCCTGGGGGTGTTTTGCTTTGTAATTATAGACCTTATTTTTTAATGTGACTATTTCTGATTTCTTACGTTTTCCAGTAAAACAAGAAGTAATAGGCAGAGGTAGCCTGTAGGTATGTTGCTGTAACCTAGTCAACAGGGATAAGTACAGAAGCTTTGCCTTTTAAGAAAGAAGATTCATTTTTAATTGGGCCCTGGACCTGCTAGAATTTTTTCCCTTGTCCATGTGATCACACTGAACTGCTCTGAGGTCTGTAGGATAGGGTATCTGGCTACCTCTGTCTTCTGTCAGCGCAGAAGCCACTCTGCTTCTGTCTGAAAGATTGGCTTTTTTCCTACAGGCAATTCTATAGCTGTGTTTCTCTAAACGTAATTCAGGATTCATTGGCATGAGAGTCCTGAGTTGCTTATTGAAAAGGCAGATTCCAACAACAATAGCAACAACAAACGCATATTCCTAAGCTACCCCAGGCGTTTTGAATTAGAATCTCTGGGGATAGGGTCTAAGAATCTACATTTTAAACAAGAGTCTCAAGTAATTCTTAATAAATTTAAAGAGATAAAGAAGGACCTGTTTGATTTATTCATTATCCTCATTCAGTATAGAATTTGGGCGCTGAGCACTGGGAGAATTAAGGAAGTAAAGATTTGGATCTTACATTCAAGGAACTTACAACCTAGGCTATGGTTGGAATGGATTGAACAAAGGCAAACAATATAATAACTTCTAAGGCAGGTTTTTTCTTCAAATCAACTTCATTGAGATATAATGTACATACAGAAGACTCACCCTTTTAAAGTGTACGGTTTGATTAGTTTTGACAAATGTATGTACCAGGGAAACTACCACCAAAATCAAGACACAGAGCCCTCCTGTTACCTCTAAATGTTTCTGGGTGCCCTTTGCAGTGCGTCCTTCTCCTCATGCCTGGCTCCTGGCATCCACTGATAGGCTATCACTATAGACTGAATTTGGTTCCCTAGAGTTTTATACAAATAGAATCACACAGTATGTCCTCTTTTGTGTCTGGCTTCCTTTACTCAGCATAAGGATCTTCAGAATAATCTATTTTGTTGAGTGTATTCGTTTCTTTTTATTACTGAGTTGTATTCTATTATATGGCTCTACCACATTTTGTTTATTTATTCACCTGTTGATGGGCATTTGGGTTGTTTCTGGTTATTATGAAAAATATGAACATTTGCATAATTATATTTTTAATTTCTCTTGGTTAAATATCTAGGAGTGAAATGAGTGAATCATATGAGTAGGTGTATGTTTACCTTTTTAAGAAATAGGCAGGTGACATTTATTTTGATAACAGAGATACTGTACTAGAGTTGTTGAGCATTGTTAAGGAGAATAAGTGGAACTTAAGAATGGGTACCAACTATATAAGGGAGAACAGGGAACACTACTGAGTAATTACTCTTGGTCTGGAACATGGTAGTTAAATGCAACATACATGATTTTCAATACTTATGCAAATCCAAGAGGGAAGTGGTGTTACTCTTTACTTTTTATAGATGACGAACAGGAGTAAAGTTAATCAACCTAATGTCACACAGCTAGTAAGTGATGGCTTTGAACCTACGCTTCTCTGGTTCCAAAGCGCAAACCATTTGCGATACACCAGCAAGGTAGACGTGTAGGACATTCCAGCTTCAGAAGTTGTGGGGTAGGTCGGGGAGTGGAGCTCATTCCTCTCTCCATCTCCTGAGTGTGGCAAGCGTAGGAACTCTGACAATACTTATTTGCCAATAATAAAGGTTTTGTTTTGGGGGGCTGGTTAACAATGAGGTTTGTTATTTATTTGGTGTCATATTATAGAGGATTTTGAACACCAGGAGGATAAACACAGTCTTTTGATTGTGGGAGTTGGGGAGGGGGCAGGGTGAACAGTGGGGAAAAGTTGAGACAACTGGAACTGAACAACAATAAGAAAGAAAGAAAATCAAGTGGAAAAAAGAATTAGCTGTTGTGAATTATTGAAAGGGCAATGATGTGATTACAAGGTGGACTTAGGAAAACTAGTATAGGTGCCAATCTGCTAAGCAGATTGAGTGGGACAGAGATTAGAAGGTTGTAAGTCCAGCCAAAAATCTGTAATAATTCAGGCATGAGGTAATAAATTCCTTGATAAGGACAGTGAAACCTATAAAGAAGGGACAGTAAGAGGGAGACTTCAGTGGAGTTAACTACTAAGCTTTTTGACAGACTGGACATGGGAGATAAAGAGGAATTTTGGGAATGGTCCTTTGTTTTCTGGTTTCAAAGTGCCTGGAGTTTAGTGGTTTTGGACTTCAGGTATACTTGGTATGCTAACATATCTGATGAAAGTACATAACATTGTAAATACAATGTCATTGCCAATGGAGACTCTAGTTTTCTACTCTGCCTGACTTAGTATCAGGTGCCACTGAGTTAGAAGGTAATTGGTTAGTGATTTGTTAAATGGGTGAGCTGACTTAGTATCAGGTGCCACTGAGTTAGAAGGTAATTGGTTAGTGATTTGTTAAATGGGTGAGCTGGCTTTGAGGCTTTGAGGTTTGGGGCTCCAGGGAGGTGGGAAACATTAGCATGCTCATTAAAATAGTGCGACACTCATTTGATACGTGTGAATGCTGAATTTGAGAATGTTGCTGGTTTTCTAATAAATTCTCAGTGTACTCAGTTTTTTCTGTCACTCATTCGGCCCTTGTCTTCTCTGCTTACTTCCTCTTTGGCATCCTGTGATAGGCAGTACAAACCACCTTGCTCACATTCAACGTTTTCCTGTACGGATTGTGGAATCTCTCGATATCTCATTATTGCATTGCATGTGCTTCCATTTGCTTCGGAACAGTGTGTACTCTAGCTTTAACTCATTAAAATTTCTGTCATGAAAGTTATTAGTAGCCTCTTTGTTTCTAAATTCAGCAGGCTTTTTTCAGTGTTGTTTTTAGTATTCTGTAGAACTTTAACACGTGTTGACAACTCCCTCTTTGAAACCTTGTCTTTCCCGACTTCAGGGACCACACTGCCATCTTTTCTTCCTCTCTGGCTTCTTCAGGCACCTTTATGGACTCTTTTTTTTCTTATTTTAAAGTCAGATTTATTAAGGTATAATTCACAGGTAGTAAAATTCTCCCTTTTAGTGTACAGTCCTATGAGTTTTTAAAAGGATTTTATTTTCAGGGGGAATGGTGAGGGGAAAATGGAGAAAACTGTACTTGAACAACAATAAAAAATAAAATAAAATTTGTTTTGTGGAAAAAAATAAAAATAAAAAATAAAAAAAAATTTAAAAAGATTTTATTTTTAAAGAGAGGGGAAGGGAAGGAGAGAGGGAGAGAAATATTGATGTATGAGAGAAACATCAATTGGTTGCCTCTCACACACACCCAACCAGGGACCTGGCCTGCAACCCAGGCATATGCCCTGACCAGGAATCGAACCAGTGACCTTTCAGTTTGTGGGACAACACCCAAACTACTGAGTCACACCAGTCACAGCCAGTCCTGTGAGTTTTAACAAACACATAGAGTCATGTAACCACAACCATAGTCAAGATATAGAGCAGTTCCATTAACCCTAAAAGTTCCCTATGTCACTTTGTAGTCAGCCTCTCCCACTCCTGGCCCATGACAACCACTAATCTATATTATGTCCCTATAGTATTGCCTTTTTCAGAAAGTCATATAAATGAAATCATATACTGTGTAGGTTTTTGAGTCTTGCTTGTTTCCTCATAGTAATGCATTTGAGATTCATCTGTGTGTGTCAGTGGTCCATTGTTCCTGAGTAGTACTTTACTGTATGGATGTACGAGAGTTTGTTTTATCTACTTACCATTTGAAGGATGCTTATGTTTTCAGTGTTTAGTGAATATGAATTAAACAACTATAAACATTCTTTATAGGATTTTGTGTGAACATGTTTTATTTCTCTTGTGTAAATGTATAGAAGGGGGATTGCTAGGTTGTATGATGTGTGTATAACTTTATAAGAAATACCCAGATTGTTTTCCTAAGTGCCTTCTTGCCAACACAGTCTGAGATTTCCAGTTGCTCCATAGCCTTACCAACACTTTGTATTGTCCGTTTTTTATATTATTTCTATTTCTGTCTGCTTTATAAATGTGGCCGTTCCCTAACTTCTCCCTCTCCTTCCATTTATATAGCCTTTCCCCCTTTCTCCTGCATTCTCTGCCTCATTATTTTTATTTATTTACATTTTAATTTTTACCCATTTCTTTAAATATTTGTTGACCTACTTTGTGTTAGGCACTGTTTAGGCACTGAGAATACAGCAATGAACAAAGTAGGAAACTCGTCTCCTCATGGGAGCTTGTATTCTGAAAACTTCCAAGTCTTATACTCCACATCTTTTTCCTGAGCTCCACACCCATGTAGTCATCTGTCTACCAGACATATTCTTTTGAATGTTTCATAAATACCTCAAAGTGGATATATCTAATAATTAATTCGTTCTCTCCCTCAACCTATCACTCTTTTGTATTTCTCTTCTTAATGAATGCTATTTTATCTACCATTTAGCTCAAGCTAAAAAATTAAGACAATATGGACTTCCACCAAGATGGAGGCATAGGTAGATACACTTTGCCTCCTCGCACAACCAAAAGAAGGACAACAACACATTTAAAAACAAAAAATAATCAGAACTACCAGAAAATCAAACTGTGTGGAAGTCCAACAACCAAGGAGTTAAAGAAGAAACATTCATCCAGACTAGTAGGAGGGGGCTAGAGGATGCGTAGCAAGGTGGTGGCTGGCAGACTGGGCAGTCTCATATTTGTGTGTGGATAAACTGAGAGAAATCACTGGGGAGCCAGACAGACTCGCAACCCAGGGTTCCGGCATGGGGAAATAAAGCCTCAAAACCTCTGGATGTAAAAATCTGTGAGGGTTGTGGTGACAGGAGAAACTCCCAACCTCACAGGAGAGTTCATTGGAGAAATCCACAGGGTCCTAGAATGTACACAAACCCGCCCACCTGGGAATCAGCACTAGAAGGGCCCAATTCACTTGTGGGTAGTGGAGGAAGTGACTGAAAGCCAGCTAAGAGCTGAGCAAGTGGCATTGTTCCCTCTCCAACCCCACCCCCACAAGGGCCACAAGGCAGCAACATGGGTTGCCCCGCCCTGGCAAATACCTAAGGCTAAGCCCCTTACTATGTAACAGGCATGCTGAGACAAAAAAATATGGCCCAATTTAAAGAACTGATCAAAGCTCCAAAAAGAGAACTAACAGATGAAGAGATAGCCAACCTATCAGATACAGAGTTCAAAACATTGGTAATCAGGATGCTCACAGAAATGGTTGAGTGTGGTTGCAAAATAGAGGAAGAAGTAAAGGCTATGCAAAGTGAAATAAAGAAATATATACAGAAAACCAACAGTGAAGGGAAGGAAACCAGGACTCAGATCAATGGTTTGGAGTAGAAGGAAGAAATAAACATTCAACCAGAACAGAATGTAGAAACAAGAATTCAAATAAAATGAGGAGTGGCTTAGGAACCTTCAGGACAATTTTAAACCTTCCAACATCTGAATCATAAGGGTGCCAGAAGGAGAAGAGAAAGAGCAAGAAATTTAAAAATTATTTTAAAAATTAATGAAGGAGAACTTCTCCAATATGGCAACAGAAATAGACTTCCAGGAAGTCCAGGAAGCTCAGAGAGTCCCAAAGAAGTTGGACCCAAGGAAGCACACACCAAGGCACATCATAATTACATTAGCCAAGATTAAAGATAAGGAAAGAATCTCAAAAGCAGCAAGAGAAAAGGATACAGTTACCTATAAAGGAGTTCCCATAAGTCTATAAGCTTATTTCTCAAAAGAAACCTTATAGGCAAGAAGGAGCTGGAAAGAAGTATTCCAAGTCATAAAAAGCAAGGACCTACATCCAAGATTTGGATTACTCTATCCAGCAAAGCTATCATTTAGAATGGGAGGGCAGATAAAGTGCTTCCCAGATAAGGTCAACTTAAAGGAGTTCATCATAACCAGGCCCTTATTATATGAAATGTTAAAGGGACTTACCTAAGAAAAAGAAGAAGATTGAAAATATGAACAACAAAATGACAACAAACTCACAACTATCAACAACTGAACCAAAAAAAGCAAAAACTAAAATAAACTAAGCAAATAACTATAACAGGAACAGAATCACAGAAATGGAGATCATATGGAGGGTTATCGGTGGATACAGGGAGGGGAGAGAACGAGGGAAAACATACAGAGGATAAGAAGCATAAATGGTACATACAAAATAGACGAGAGGATGTTAAGAATGGTATAGGAAATGGAGAAGCCAATGAACTTATATGTACGACCCATGGACATGAACTAAATTGGGGGAATTCTGGTGGGAGTGGGGATACACGTCAGAGGGAAGTAAAGGGGAGGAAAAACAATGGGAACTGTAATAACATAATCAGTAAAATATACTTTTTAAAAATTTAGGCAATATTATATAGTCTTTGTTCTCACTTCCTACATTCAATTACTTATTAAACTGTATTGATTTTACCTTCAAAGCATCTCATGTATCCACTTCACTCCCCCTGCTACTTCTCTAGTTCAAGCCATCATCAGGCCAGGGCAGCCTCCTTACCAGCTTCCCTGACACCAGTCTTCAGTCCCCCTACCCTGCCAACTCTTGGCCACCCTGTACCACTGTCCTTCTAAAATGACAAATCTGATCCTGTTGTTCCCCTTCTTAAAAGCTGTGTTAGCTCTGTATTACCCTCCAGATAATTCCAAATAACTAAGATTACTAAAATGCTCAACGTTACTTAGACCTGCTTTGATCTGGTTCTTTTATAACCCTGAAGCCTCTCATTCAGATAGGCTAGAATTATTTTCAGTTCACTAAACGTGCCTTTGCATGCATAATTTCATTTCCCTGGAACATCCCCCCCCCTTCCCTTTCTTGGTACTTGTGCCTAGCAAAACCTGTCTTCGTTAATTTTTGTATTGGCTAGTGAAATGTTTCTGTGCACTTTTTGGTGTGGAGAAGGAAACTTTCATTAACCTGGTATTATTTCTCTTACATGTTGAGTGACTGAGGTGACAAAGGGGAACTGATTGATCAGAGAGCGTAACTGTTGTTATTTTCCTGTTTTAGGGATGAATCCCGTAGATGGGGTCAGATCATCGGTCTGATTTATTCATGCTATAAACATTTACCGAACACCTACTGTGTATGAGACACTGCTATGCAGAGCTTGGGAACATTCAGAGATGAGGCAGTGTCTTGCAAGGAGAGGCTTCTGTGGTCTCAGAGTTTCAACGGAGAAACAGCATTGTCACTTGCCTGGAGCATTCTAGGGTGAAAGACATAATCTGAAGTTCTATGTGGTTATTTTTCAGTTTTCTTTTGAAAAGAAATGAAGTAATTACCCATAGCAGTTGTTATGGCAACTGTGCTATGGCCTGGGAGAATTCTCCGCTAAACCTCCTCTCCGTCCATGGTTAGAAAGTTAAGTAAATTATTAAAATTAAAAAATGGCACATAAGCCAATGTGTCCTTTCTGAGAACAAGACTTAGGTGGTAGGAGGAAGGTAAGTACATAGGAAGAAAACTGACTTCTCAGCACAGAGTTAAATTAAACAGCCTGTGACTAGTAGTTTCATATCCCCAGCATTGAAAGTTAGCTCAGGTAATGAAGCCAGCCTGTGTTGGCATCATTTGATGCTTCCGGAATTTTGAGTCTTAAGGCAAGCGTTCAAGGGAACTGCACTCCCAGAACTCCGAGGGCTTTTTAACCCAGACATTGAGGACCTCTCTGCGGACAATAAAGCTGTCGGGGTGTGCCAATCTTCCTACCACCCACTTATTGGGCACCTATAAGGCAAGCAAAAATCTGGCAACGTGACAAAGCTAACTTTCTTTTATGATCCTTACAGTAAATAGTGAGACACTATTATTATCATATTATTCTCATATCATTATTCTCATATTAGAGATAGGAAACATCTCTACCTTTTACAAGATCATACATCTAGTACATGGCAGGGCCAGAAGAACTTAGCTTTGACTTCAATACCCAGATGAAGCCAAACTTTTCATTGTTTCTTAGGATACAATCTTACTTTTCCGTGATTTCTTTGTCATTTTTGTTGCCTCAAATTCAGTTTGAGTGTAGGATAGGATTTAAATTTAATTAATATTGAATTTTTTATTTTGAAAAATGAGTAGAAAATGTTTTCTTCTGTCCTTCAAAGCTTCTGTGTTTTAATAGATTTTATTAAAAATGTATGGGTGATTGAGAAAGAATGGCCATCTCTGTGCAACCAACAGCTACAGTGTTTTATTACTTATTCAGAAAGAGAAAGGAGGACCATCACTGGCCTTTTAGCTTTCGGGAGAGCAGCAGCATTGGCCACCATCGCTTCCAGCGTCACTCTCCCACTATATCAGTGCTGAGCTTCTCTTGGGTATACTGTGGTAGGCTCAGGGTTAATGAGCAGAGAGACAAGGAAGGTTGAATTTTGTGGAGGCAGGTTGAATTCTTCTCATTTTGAGTAAAGAAGGGTAGGTATATCAGCTTCTAGATGATGTTCTAGGCAAGGAGGAGCTTTAAAAGAGTACAGAAGCAGTGATTTTTTTTGTTATTCTCTATGGTGACTAGCACAGTACAAAGGTACTTTGTATGTAGATTTGTATTATGCTTGGTAGTGGGCAGATGCTCTACCTGTTATGTAAAATTAATGGAATACAAGTAGGATAAGCTCAAATAAGGTAAGGTATATAATAATTGGTGGGATGGGGAAGTGATCTCTGAATTCTTCCTAAAATTGTCTCTATCACTCTTCTTCTTTGCTACCACTTGCGGTGTTCTTAGGTCACTGGACTTATTTGGGCTGGGGAGAGCAGCAGAGTACGTAAGAATCTGAATTCCTTATAATTTTCTTGATTTTATCCTTTAACATATTCTCTCTGAACTATGAAGCTGGATATTCATGCATATAAGCATATATAATTTCATTCCCTTCCCCTCCCCTCTTTAAATCTCAGGAGATTGTTATCTGCAGTGAAGTGTTACATCCTTACAGGCTAGTTTCTTGAAGACTGTGTATAATATTAATACATTTCAATCCAAAGTCCCAGTTATAGTCCTGATAGGATCTCCTGCTTTTTCTTCCCCAGAGACAAGTAGTGCCATCAGCCCCCAGTGAAGGAAACCCTTTCCTGTGGTTTGTTGGCTGAGGAGAGCAGTGACTGAAAGGAGGTGGTTTACTCTGGGAGAGGGCATTGGTTTTGTGAGGTGAACAAGAGGCTGAGGACATGGTTTGACTTTCCTTAAAGTGACACAGGTAGGCTGGAGGCCAGCTTTGTTTAAGAGCTTGGAGAGTGGGTAGCCAGGTCTCTCCAGCAAGATATATGGCCCTAGGCTGGCATTACTGGCTGTGTTATCCAGCTGGCACGGGGTTTGGTTGAGTCCCACTGATTAGGTGTCCAGTAGGTGCTAAGAGGGGCCAAGTTTTGTCCCATCACTGGCATTTCTCATGGAGTATGTATTTTCTGTGATTTGAATCCTGAATATTTTCGCTAGGGAACTGCTCAAAGGCAGCTTAAGAGAGCTCAGATAATTTAAGATTTTAACCAACTGACAAAGGAGGGGGTAGGGGAGGAACCGGATGAAAGAAGGTGAAGGGATTAGCCAAAGAGCATGTATGCATGGCCCGTGGGTACAGACAGCAGTGTGGTGATGGCCAGAGGGAGGGGGGGCAAGGGTGGGCAAATTGGGGGGAATGGGGACATCTGCAATAGTGTAAACAATAAAAATAAAGTAAAAATAAAAACAAACAGAAAAGAAAAAAATACCTAAGCTCTAGAAAAAAGTTTGAATTCTTTTTCCATTTTTCTCTGGCCGGTAAAGTTCTATCTGTACTCGGAATTTAAAGACAGGGATCAATCCAGGACTGTCACACACGGGAGAGCCTCCTTGTTCGGCATCTCATTCAGTTTTGTTTGAGTGCCCCCTCAGTGCCCATGCCCATATTTGCACCAGATTAGATTCTTTCCCCAGTTTCCTTTGACAGGTTTATTTTCTGTCATTCCCATTCATATTCTTTTCTTCTCTTTCTCTCTCATCTCACTTCACTTCCATCTGTTTCCTTCCTCCTGTTCCCTCATACTTTTCATATTCTCTTTTCTTCTACTCCCAACCTTTTCTTTCCATAGACACTTTGTTTCTTAATATTTGTACTTTATTTCTTTAGTGTAGAAATACTGTTAGCCTTTAGGAAAGTGTTGGAATATTCCTCCCCTTAGCTTAGCAAAATTAAAAAGCAAAGCATCATTTAGAAGTAATAGGTCAGATGCAGTGATAAACTAAGGGCCTATCCACTTGGTTTCTGGCTCTGGATCAATGGATTCCTACCTCTGGCTGAGCTACCCTTGCCTGGCCTCATAATCAGTAGGATTGTCTATCACTGCTCTCTCTTTGGGGACTCAGTCTTGGTTTTATGGGTTATGTGCTAATATTTCTCCTGCCAAAATTTAAGTAGATTTCTTGCTTTGTCTCCTTTGTTGCATCTCCCACCTTATCTGTATGCATGAATAATACAGTACTGACTTTTTCCGCACTTACTGCTTCTGTGGGTTCAGGGAGAATTAAATCTGAAAGGCATACTGGTTTTCATCCCTTGATCCTTTCTAGTCTTCAGAACAACAGATGCATCAAGGGTTAAAACCAATGCCTCCAGAGTCTTTTTCCTAATGTGTGATCAGAATGCTTTGTAAGCAGAATGCTTTGAATCCCCTAGTTTTTGACTAATCTTATTCCTGCCCATTTTGAAGGTTAGTCACTTTCTTGCACTGATATTTTCCCTGGGGTTCTGATTGCTATCCTCTTCTTTTATGTTCACATGTTTTCTTAAACTCAAATAGGAGAACCTTACCCCTCCATCCTGCTGTATCCACGAGTGTTGCCTGGAATCCAACGTTCAAATTTTCTTCCTTGCATGTAAAACCCATATGTTTGTGCTCCCTGTCTCTTTTAGTGGAATTATCTACTAGGTTGTATGATGTAGAAGCCAAAGGGTTATTTTTCTGTTACCTTCTTTTTATCCCCAACTTTTATCATTACTGTCTGGATTTTTCCCTCCTAGTTCATTAATTTTTTCGATTTCCATGGAATGGATGCAGGTTCTTATCTCCTTCACGAGAAATTGTAAAAGCCTAATCTTATAGTCTTCAGGAGGCTTCCATTTCCCACACTACTACCAAGGTTTTTTTTTTTTTTTTAAATTACTAATATGAGGAGTCCATCGTTTGCTAAATGTATGTCCATTTTGGGATGGTACATGTTCCTTTTCCTCATTGTGAGCCAAATGGGAACTTGACAAGAAAGGACATATGGGAATTTGTTCATTAGACACATATGGGGACGGTGTCAGAAATGGCTGCCCTGTGAAATAATCTATTGGGTTGTCTAAAAAATTTGTTTAGTTTTTTCCGTACAATGGCTCTAGTGGTGCTTAGTTGTCTTTAACTTCATTCAAAACAATTTTGTTAGATTGTATTGTGACAGCTGTCATATCAGCGTGCATTTAAAAAAACTTAATCAAAATTGTTTTTTTGTGCAGCCATTTTAATATTGAAGATGGAAGAAGATATATACCATTTTAGGCATATTATGTTTTATTGTTTCAAGAAAGGTAAAAACACAACTGAAATGCAAAAAAAGACCTGTGCAGTGTATGGAGAAGGTGCTGTGGCTGATCAAATGCATCAAAAGTGGTTTGCGAAGTTTCTTAGTACTATTGACATTTTGGCCAAATAATCCTTTGCTTTGGGGCTGTCTTATGCATTGGAAGATGTTTAGCAGCACCCCTGACCTCTACCCACTAGAAGCCAGTAGGGGGAGATGGCCAACATACTCGAAATATCCAAATCAATACAGTTATTGATGAAAATGAAAAATGTATCTTTTTATTTTATGGAAAAAACTAAACAGACTAAACGGGCCAACCCAATGTAAAGCATATTAGGCTGAGCTCCCTTTCCAAGCACAGTGTGGCACATTTGCGTTTTGGCTTGGAGCAGGTTGTATAACTGTTCATCATTTAGCGCTGGCCTGAAAAACAGAAATAATTCTCTGAAACTGTAGTCACTACTGTTAGATAAACTTGGCTGCATTGTCAGCACGATCCCACTGGCAGTGCATGTGTTTTCCTCTTCTCCTTCAGCCCCTGCTTTCGAAAGGAATTCAGAACCCAGGGTGTCAGTGCTTGATGGGAATTATTTAAAAAAGCCAATGTTGCAGCAGACAGTAAAGCTGCTGTTCTTCTCAGCTGCATCTGGAGCTTTTGGCTGACTTTTAAGCCTTGGCTTTGACCTTGATTTACTGGACCAGCTTCTGATGTTGGACCTGTTTGTTTGGTTCAGCCACGCATTTTAAAGTCTGAAATCACTAAGGCGATTTTAAACAAAATTTTCTCTTTTTTAAGATATGGAAAAACTATTTTTTTTTCCTTTTGCCCCCTTTTAATGATAGTAGAGACCAAAATCTATTTTTGACATTTAAAAACAGGTTTTCATTATGGGTATGATAACTAGAGAAATACAATTCAAAAGAATTCTGTATTGTGAAAATGCAACTTGGAACTCCTTCAAAAATCAGGACAAAAATTAAACCGAATGTTCTATCTCTTTTGATAAGGAGAGAGACTTGTGGACATTGAGACAGTTCTGCACATGGCTTTGAAGTCACTGGACTTGTGTGCAGTTCAACTTGCTCTTGTTCTCAAGGCTTGTGGTTCCCTAAGTGAGAAGCAGAAAAATTCTGAAGAACTAAACAAACCTGGGGTGCTGTGATTGACTATGTTTGTTCCACAGCTTTTGAAGATCCCGATAGTGCCGTGGATGACCGAGACAGTGACTACCGCAGTGAGACCAGCAACAGCATCCCGCCACAGTACCATTCGACTTCGCAGCCGAACGCTTCTGTGCACCAGTTTCCTGCGCCTGTGCGGTTGCCACAGCAGCTGCTACTTCACGGCAGTTGCCGGGACTCTTGCAATGACTCTGTGCAAAGTTATGATTATGACCTCGATTACCCAGAGCGGCGGGCTCTCAGGTGGGTACTGGCAACAAAGCACTTTCTTTTCCTAGTACGCAGATCCCAGGGTACGACTGACATCGAGGGTTTGGGCACTTTAACTGGAGCTGGTAGTGGAAGTATAGCAGTAGGACGGGCAGGCTACAGCCGTTTTGTGAGATTCTCAGTCTTTTTTTTTCTCTTCCACACATTCACATTTTTATATTTCCATCAGTAATATTTTTCCTTATGATTAATGACTATCAACTGGCGATAGCACGCCCACTGAGGGTGGGTGGCTGAAAAAAGCCTGCTCGCATCTCTGCCCAGCCCAGAGATTTGATTCACCCTTCACCAAGGTCAAAAAAGGAAAATCATAGATGTTCAATGTTTGGATAACCCTTCCTACCTAAATTTTTCCCTTCTGAACTCCAGAAGAAAACTAATATGGATCTATCTCTCTGTAGCAGGTTCATACTTTTGCTGGAACTTTAAAAAATTTTAGTTTTATTTCTTTAATATATAAAACATTTCATGGTTAAAAAAAATGAAGGTGCAATACAGCATACAGCAAAAGAGTCTCCTACCCACGCCTTTTGTCTCCTTCACCTCACCCCCTTTCTTCTCCTACTTCCCTGACCACCCTTGTGTATTTCTCATGTATCCGTCCATAGACAGTCCTCATATATTTATGAATATAAAAGCAAACACAAAAGTATATGCTCTCCCTCCAACTTTAAAAAAAATTCAAACTTATAATTTAGAGAACTAATACAGTGAACCATCCATATTCATGTTGCCTAGATTCACCAGTTTTGTTAACTTTCTGCCACATTT
>VMDR010010331.1:0-31045 GCA_007922815.1 Macrotus californicus | reverse complement strand
GACATCGCCTCAACTTAATTTATAAATTTAATTCAATCTCAATCAAAGTTGTAATGGGGTTTAAGGAACAATGATTGTGAGAATCACCTGCATTAGTGTAGGTATACAATAGCAAAGAAATACAAATATTTGTATGACTTACCCTACTGAATATTAAAATGCATGATAAAGCTACAGCAATTAAAAGGATTTGGAATTGACTCAGGAACAGAACAGAATGAGGTCAAGAAAGAGTTATACATCTATGCAAATATGATATGATCAATGGTGAGACTACTACATATCCATTTAGGAAAAAGTGGAATTCTATTCCTACCTTATACACACAAAAATAATATATGACAGGAAGTAGTCTTAACACTAAACATTATCCTATATTTTCTTCAAATATTTGTATAATCCTGACATTTGGGGAAGCTATGTTTAAGCAAAGTAAACCCCCGACGGCTAACAGTTTAGATTTCATGCAAATTAGAAACTTATTTTAGGGAAATAAATGTCATGAATGACCTAATAACAAGTGACAGGTTAGAAAATTAACACCCACAATTTATAGGAAACATGTACATCAACCAAAAATATCAAGACATTATTAAATGAAAGAAAGTTGCAGAATATGCTCATTCACGTATGTGTGTGTCTTGTACTATGCGCCATTTGCCCTTGTGCAGAAAACGGTCTGGGAGAAACGTGAATGGTGAGCACATCAGGGCAGATGGGTAGATGAAGACTAGAACAGAGGCTGTGGGTGTGCAGAGACTTTCAATTCTCACTGTATTTAATTTTTTTCTTTTCTTAATTTATTGATTTTAGAGAGAGAGAAAGGTAGAGAGAATGAAAAACATCAATTTGTTGTTCCACTTATTTATGCATTCATTGGTTGATTCTTGCATGTGCCTGACTCGGGATTGAACCCGCAACCTTGGCGTGTCGGGATGAAGCTCCAACCAACTCAGCTACTTGGTCAGGGCCCGTATTTGAAATTTATTTTTACAATGCAAACATTACTCTTCTATAAGCTTCTTTAGTTACATCAATGCATAAATATATTCTCATTAGAAAAAGGTTAAACCATATAAAAATATAAGGAGTTAAAACAGGAACATCCCTATTCAAACACATTCCCAAAACCAGTCTTATTTCCCTTCTGGGAGGTAATTTTCATTAAAGTTTTCTCCTTTCCTATCTTTAAAATATCTTTTAAAGAAAGAAAGAGCCCCATTTTTGAAACAGGTAAAGGAAAAAAATAGGCAGTTACCAAAATAAGAAATAAATGACTAGTGAGCATATTTAAAATATTCAACTTTTATAATCACAGAACTGCAAATAAAAACAACGTGCTCTTTATCACATGTCTAGGGCTCCCCTGAATATTAGCTGATGTTCTTTTTTAATAATGGGTACCTGTGCCAATCTGGTTTTTACTGTTTTGCATATCTCCCACTGCAATAAAATTGGCAAATATTAAAAGAAAGTTTTGCTATGTGCAGAAACAAACCCTGTCACACACTGAAACACCACTAGAGGGAATGCAAGTTGGTATAACCATTTCTGCACAACTTGGCAATAATATCAAAAGCCTTAAAAAATGCATAACACACACACACACACACACACACACACACACACTGTAAGAACTAATAAGTTAGGTCAGCAAAGTGATAGGCTATAAGGTCGAGGATACAGAATTCAACTGGATTTCTATGATCCAGCAATGAACAACCCCAAAATAAAATTAAGAAAATGATTCCATTTGCAATAGCATCAAAAAGAATAAAATACTTAGGGATAAAATTAAGAAAACAAATGTAAGACATGTATGCTGAAAACTATGAACTGTTAAAAGAAATTAAGAAGACCAAAATAAATGTAAAGACACCTATGTTCATGAATTGGAAAATTTCATTTTGTTAAGATGGCAATCCCCGAATTGAGCTACAGATTCAACACAATCCATAATGAAATCCCAGCTGCCCTTTTTGGTTAAAATAGACAGACTGGTAGTAAAATTCAGATAGAAATACAAGGGACTCCAAATAGCCAAAACAAAATATTTTTAAAGAACAAATTTGTTGAACTCACACTTCTGATTTCAAAACTTTCTGCAAAGCTGTACTAATCAATATAGTGTAGATATATAGATCAATAGAATAGAATGGAGAATCCAGAATTAAAACTTTATATTTCAGGCTATTTGATTTTTGACAAGGGTGCCAAGATAATTTAATGGGAGAAAAATAGTCTTTTGAACAAATAGTGCTGGAACAATGAGATATTCATATGGGAAAGAAGAATTAGACCTCTACCTCATACTATATACAAAAATTAACTCAAAATAAAACAGATCTAAATGTACGACATAAAACTATACAACTTTTAGAAGAAAACATAGGAGTAAATCATTGTGACCTTGGATTAGGCAAAGGCTTCTTAGATTTATCAAAAAACAAGCAACAATAGTAAAGATAAGTAATCTGGATTTTATAAAATTAAGAGCCTTTGTTCTCAAGGGACTCCACCCAGAGAATGGAAGAAAAATATTTGCAACTCATATATCTGATAACAGACTTGTATCCAGACTACCTAAAGAGCTCTTACAACTCAACAATAAAAGAAATTAATGTAATTTTTTAAATGGCAAAGGATTTAAATAGAAAAGTTCTCCAAGGGAAATAATGCAAATGACCAAAAGCAAACGACAGGACCATCATTAACCGTTACTGAGGTACAAACCAAAGCCAGAGTGAGGAACCACTTCACACCCCGTAGGATGGCCAGGATCAAAAAGACACAAAATAACAAATCTTGGAGAGGACGTGGAAAAACTGGAACCCTCGCTCTGCTGGTGAGGTGATAATGCAGTGCGGCCACTTTGGAAATAGTCTAGCAGTGCCTGAAAATATTAAACAAGGAATTACCGTATGACCCTGCTGTTTCATTCCTAGGCAAATGCCCAAGAGAAAGGCAAACATACATCCACACAAAAATTTGTACATGAAGGTTCACAGCATCATTACTCCTTATAGTCACAATGCAGAAAGCGCCCAAATGTCCATCAACTGATTAAAGAATAAACACAATGTTGTATGTATCATACAAGGCAATATTTGGTAATAAAATGAAGTTCTGATACACACTACATAGCACGCATGACCCTTGAAAACATTATGTTCATTGAAAGAAGTATACAGTAAGGGCCACATGCGGGAGGACTCCATTTATATGAAATGGCCAGAACAGACAAATACAGGGAGAGAGAAAATAGATTAGTGGTTACCAAGGGCTGAGGGAAGGGGAGAATGGAAAGAGACTGTTAAGAGCTAGAGGGTTTCTTTCTGAAGTGACAAAAATGTTGTAAACTTAGCAAACAGTGGTAGTTGGACAACTGGGTGAATATCCTAAAAATCCCTGGGTTGTATACTTTAAAAAAAAAAAAGGTCAATTTTAGCCCTGGCTGTTGTGGCTCAGCTGGTTGGAGTGTCATCTGCATCCGAAAGGCTGCAGGGTTGATTCCTTCCAGTCAGGACACAAGCCTCGGTAGTGGGTTTGATCCCCAAGGGGTGGGGGGAAAGGAGGCAACCAATTGATGTTTCTCTCTGTCCCTTCCTCTCTCTCTAAAAGCAATGAAAGATGTCCTTGGGTGAGGATAAAAAAATAAAGAAAAAGATCAATTTTATTGAATGAATGACATCTCAATAAAGCTGTTTTTTAAAAAATGCATGTGCCAAAACTCAGAACTTTCTACTAAAAAGAAGGAATTTTAGAGTATACCTCAATACGTTTTCTTGCCTTTAAAACACTCATATATCTTTTATTCAATTCTAAGTACTCATCCTTAGAAAACATTAAAGAACATCCAGAAAGATTTAGTTTAAAGAATGTTTAGTATGACATTGTTAAAGGAAAGAAAGAAACACAACGTGACCAGTCAGAGCCTGGATATTTATGGAATACTATGTGGCTATTAAGTATATTATAATAAGAAATTAATCATTGACGAGGAAATGCAATTTATCAGGTCTCAGCAGGAAACTGGGCACACTCAGACTGGGTAATTTGAGTGGAGTTTAATAAAGGTGTTACTTATAAAGCAGGGCGCTGGAAAGCTACAAGTGGTAGTTCAGCACCTGGCAATAGTAAGCACGTGGGAATGTACAGTTATCAGAGTCTGGGGAAGAGCCGCCAGACAGCCTGCCTTCCAGAGGGAGTGGGGGACACAGCCCGCCTGCTGAGATCCAGCAAGGAGGAATCCTGGGAAATTGAACACCCAGAACCTGCCCTCCCCTCAACCTACTGCCTCCTGCGGGTGCCACCCTTGGAGGAATCCAGGTGGGACATGCGAGGGAAGCCCTTGAGATAGGACACGCGTGTGTGTCTTCAGGGTGGAGAGCAGGGTGAAGCGGGCAGGGTGGAGAGTGGACTGAGGGACAAGTGGAAGATACCAGCACAGGTGGCCACAGCATTGAACAAAAAGTAGTTGACAAGTGATTGCATTTTAAAAATTACAGGTAAATAATATAACCACTTGAGAAATTCTGGAATGGTTTACTCCAAGAAGTGAACAGTGGGTTGATTCAGAGTTCCTCAACTATGATGCTGCTGGCAACTTGGTGAAGCAATTCTTCATTGTTGAGGATTATCCCAGGTACTTCAGGACATTTAGCATACTTGGCCCCAGGGCACTAAACACCGGTAGAAACTCCAGGCATTACAATAACCATTAAAATACAAACAATCAAAACCCCCCAAAACTACCTACTTCCAGACATAGGGTTGCACCAGGCCTGTTAGGGACTTCTGTGAAAGTGAGAATTATAATGTTTTCTTTACCAATATTTTTTTAATTTTTCTACAAAGACTAGGTACTGTTTTTGTGAAATGGAAACTATGTTTCCCACTTGTTGTTTTTTTTTTTTTTTAAAAGAACTCAACAGGATAGAGTACTTTGTTTAGATTCCAGCTCTGGGTAAACCCTATTTGTCCTTCCCCAACCAAGTTTGCTCATGACAGTAAGTAAATGTAAGGTGACTTAACACTATTACATGAATGCTATAATTCATTCTGAAGGCACCAGTAACAGGAAGGGTGCAACTAACTCAGTTTCTGACCAATCACTTTTGTTCTCGGGTACTCATGATCGCTCTGAGATCATAGTGTCCTACAAATCACAAGTCAAGTACTGCATTGCTTTTAGTCTGTTATGAAATTTTAAAAAGGAAACAAGTACAATTTGGTTTCAACACCATGCTTTACTGGCACGGCCTAGAGTGTTGTAGTGGGTTAGCTACTACCGCTCACCCCTGCGAGAAAGCCAGGGCGAGGGGTTTTTAACAATATTATTTGGGGAGGTGCTGTTTTGTTCTCTATTATTTCATTTCCCCTGGGTTCAAGCAGGAAGTCAGGCTCTCGGTAATTCTATGTCTCAGTGTTTTGTTTTTTTCAAGGCAGAAAAGTAACATTCTTCTGGAGGTGGGTCTATATTAATCTCAGGGCTGGGATGGTAATAGTTTGCAAGCTGCCCCCTTTCCCCCACTCAGATGAAGAAAGATTCAGTGGTACTGTATTTCATTACATCCGGGAAACCATCCATTGTTAAGCTGCATCCTGATTCAGATATTAAAATATGAACAAAAAGTACCTTGGAATCAATTAAATAGTATATCATTTAAGGTAACCCTGAACATTTTACATTTTCAATTCTAATTTTTTAAAAAGTGTTTTTAGTTTAATAGCCTCACACTACTGATGACAGTTTCAACCAGTGCAACTTTAGAGAAAGGTAATTTCAGAATATGCAACAAAACACTTCAATTTGGGTACCCTTTGTCACAACAGTCCGACTGTGAGGAACTTTCCGGACAAATGTGGAAAGAGGGGCCCACAGGGAAGACCGCTACAGCGCTGGCTACCCTAATAAGACCAGAAACATGCTAGTTTTAAAATGGAAAACGGAGAACATCAAAACGGTGCTTCTTGATGACGGAGAAGTAATAATGCGAGAGATCCCACCCAGGCCCTGAAAACGCTCATTGTGTGGGAAATGAACACAGCAGGTCTTTCATCCATGAAAAAAATTATAAGGAAACAGATGCATAGAAAAAAGAAAGTACAGAGGGAGTTTCAGAAAAAACTGAGAAAACGCGAAGATAAAAATCAAAGTTCTAAAACTCTCCTTAACAATATGTAAGTTTTTCCGAATCAGAGAACAGACCAGGTCCGCAGTAGAATGGAAGAAAATGAACTCGTATGAAGGCATACGTGGCTGAAACTCAGAAAAAATTTTGTAAAAGAATTGAGATAAATATTTATTATTATTATTTTATCCTCACTCAAGGGCATTTTTTCATTGCTTTTTAGAGAAAGAGAAACATTGATCTGAGAGACAAGCATCGACTGGTTGCCTCCTGTATGCACTCAGACTGGGATCGAACCCGCAAACCTAGGTATGTGCCATAACCAGGAATTGAACCCGCAACCTTGCTACAGGATGGTGCTCCAACCAACTGAGCCACACTGGCCGGGGCTGATATAAATATTTTTAAAAAAGAAACAGAATAGCTAGAAGATAGCTAGAGGAACACTTAAAAAAATTATTAAGAAAAACAATTTCCAATCTAACATTCTTTACCCAAACTATGAATTATGTGTAACAGTCGAATCAGGACATTTTGAAAGATGCAAAGTTCAATCTACATGTGCATCCTTTCTTAGGAAACTATTAGAGGCTGTGTTTCCACACCCCTCCCCCACACCCCGCACCCAAGCACACCCCCCACAGAGGAAGGCAAGACAGAGAGGACACTGCTCATGGGAAGCAGGGGGTCCAACCCAGGACAGGAAGAAAGAGAATCTCCAGGTGATGGTGCAGGAGAACCTGGGCCATCAGCTGTGTCCAGGTGAGCAGGCCAGGTGGGGGAGCAGGTCAGAGGCTCCTATGGCGTGTTGGTTGTGAGGATGACTCTGATAGAATACCTCTCTCCATTGTCTCAATATCTCTCTGTTTTCCTAAGAGGAGATTTAGACAATGAAGGTAAAATAAGTGACTAAATATCTAGAGAACTAAAACATGGGAAAAAAGGATTACTAACTCTAGGGAGAACAAGAAATTGGGCAACAATGGAAAAGTGCCCATAGGCTACTCAGTGGCTCCATCCCAAGGTCAGCACCTGTTACTGATCGAACCCAAAGCATGCTGGGAGACAGGAGGGTATATGTATAATGGGGGTGGTGAGGAGGGTGTCCAGGACAGGTAAAACCCCACCCTTCAGGGTGGGTGGCTGAAGGATAACACCTACAATTGGAAAAAATACATATCACATTATTTGGAGCTCTAAGAGATTTGAATGTGAGTGCCTCTAGGAATGGAGATGGTGAGGGAAGCATTTCTGCCTACAGGACTATTTGACTCTGTAAACATGTGCCCATACAGCTCTGTCAAAAATAAAAACTCAATTATGGTAGGAATAAGGGTCATTTTTCTTACAGGTTTTTCTGCCTTTTTCAAAAAAAAAAAAAAAATGTATTGAAATCTAAAAGGATGCATGCCAATATACCAAGAGTGGTTATTTCTAGTAATGGGATTGTGGGCCATTTACAATTTCTTCCTTCAGTTTTCTATTTCTTGAAATAGTGTGGAACATGGAACATATTGATCGTAAATCGGAGAACAAGAGGCATTTTACTTCATGCCTGGTAGCAATCCACCCCAGGGCAGAAGCCCCATCTCTGTCACTTTAGCTTCTGTTTGCTCCAACAGAGCAGAGGTGCCTGCCAACTCCTTCATTCACACGGCAAATATTTGCTGAATTCCTATAAACCAGGCCCTGCAAGGTGATTCCAATCCCTTAGCCTTTTATTGGGTCTTCTGAAGTCCTTCAGCTGAGGGGAGGAGCTGGGGGATGGGCTAAACAAGCACCTCTCAAACTGGAAGGGCACTGGAACTCCCTGGGATTGATTCAGCAGGCCTGGGGTGGGGTCTGAGACAACGGAGACGCAAGGAAGCTACTTGATGGACACAGGTTCTGCTGAAGGCTTCTCACAGTCTTCAGTCGCTTCTGCACCCTCACGGCTCCCATTCTCTACCCCCATATAGGCTAGATTTTCCTTCCACAAATGTTGAAAGTAAAGTATGCGGTGAACGGAGGACCCCGCCCCGCTGAGACAGCTGGGCGGCACGCCCGTTAGCAGCTAATAGCAGGTCCCTAACAACAGTCAGGCTGGGGGTCTGAATTCCAGCTCCTCCACCTCCAGGTATGACCCACTTCCCCTCTCTGTGCCTCAGTTTCTTCACATGTAAAAATAGGATAATAACTAAAGCCACCTTCAAAGGGTAGGGTGGTTGTGTGGATCACAGGAGGGCAGAAGGTACCTAAGGAGACCCTGGCCCATGCCGAAGGCTCAATGAACCGTGGCCACCACTAGCGGTTAACAGGGCTCCAGTCCTTCTTCTGCCATGAAGAACTGGCTGGGACTTCTTAGGAAATCACTTGACCTGCCGGCCTCCATGTCCTCCTATGAAGACAGTGCACGTGCCCAGCCTCCTCCCCAGGAATGTTCTGAGCCTAAACCAGGAGAGTGTGCCACAGCACCATGGAGCAGGAGATCGTTTGGTCCTCGGAGGTAGAGGCCCCTCAGATTTTATTCAGTGAACATTTCTTGACGTACCTCAACTTTATTACCAGGGAGATAACTAGGAAAAGGAAAGAATCCTCTCCTGTCCCCTGATCTTTGGAAAGCTGCGCTTTAGAAAGGAGGCCATCCACGTGGAGATCAGGTAAGGGCGACACTAGGTGTTCGTGACACTTATTGACATAAACTAAGCCTTGCCTGCTCCCAAGATACGCCACGACCACCGACGGGGCCTGGCACGTTGGGTTTCTCGCCCACCAGACATACTGAGGGTCACGAGCCTCTTCCCCAAGGTAACTGGACCTGGTTTTGAGGGGTGGTCTCTGAGTCTGGCGCTTTGGGAAGAAGGCGAGGCTGAGCGAAAAGGGCTCCTTCGAAGCCCGTCTGCGGACCCAGGCTGGCTCGCAGCCGAGGAGCGCGCGCGGGTCCGTCTGGCCCCCGCCTCCCCGCCCCCAGGCACTCACGATCTCCGCCACGATGAGGAGCCCGGGCACGGTGCGGAGGAATTCCCGGTCGTAGGAGAAGCTGCTGCTGGTGGTGGAGAAGTTCTCCGCGAAAGAGCTGGCGGTGGTGGTGACGGTGTGCGGGCGGGCTCGCTGCGGCTCCTCCATCGTCTCGCCTCGGCCGGCCTGGCCCCTCCTCTGGGACCCCCCTGCGCGTCGGGGACAGGACGCGCGGCCCGGAGCCCCGGGACCCCGGCGAGGGGGAGGGGAGCGCGGCTGGCACGGGGAAGGAGGCGCGTGGGGGGTGCCAGCCGCGGCCGGTCCAGCGGCGGCGCGTGTCCTGCGAGTGCGTGGCGCCCCCGCTCCTCGGCGTGCGGGCTCTCCGGCGGCGATGGGGCCCGGGAGCAGGAGTCCGAGGCAGAGGAGGCCGCCGGGCGGCCGAGGCAGGCGGCGGTGGCCGGGAGGAGGGGAGGGGGCGTGGAGAGGGGCGGGCGCGAGGCGCGCAGAGGAGGGACCGCCCCGCCGAGGCACCGCCGCCCGCCGCCTCTTCACCTGTTGCTGGGTACCGGGCGGCCGAGAGGGCGCCGAGTCGCGCCGGGGGTCGCGGGGCTGCGGCGCGGAGGAGGGGGCGCGGGGTCCCGGCCGCCTGCTGCCCGCTGCCCGGCCCCGGCCTCGCGCAGGCTCCGCCCCCCTCGGGCGGGCGGCCACCGATGACCTGTCTCCTTGCACCTGACGGCGGCGTAGGCTCCAGGGCCCCCTCGGGGACACCGAGGCCTCCGCTAATGAGCTCCCTGAGCGGCGACCGGGCCAGGGGTTGGGGTGGCGACTCGCAGGCGAGAAAGAGCGGCGGGAACTCTGACCCGGCCGGACCTTAGACCCGAGATCGATGCGAGGCCGCCAGGACTGCCCAGGAGACGGCCCGAGGTTCTCCCCCGCCCGCTGCGGCCGCCACTACAGCACGGTGTTATTTCCTGCCCCTCCTGTCGGGAACAATGTGAGGAACCAACTTAATCTCTGGGCTTTGAGGGCGAGACGCCTGCAGGCGCACGCAGTGGCTCTGTCGCGCGGATCCGTGGAGCCGAGGTGACGGCTCCTGGCCCGGAGATGCAGTGGGGGGTGGCGAGGGGGCAGTATTTGGGTCCCTGGTCAAGGTGGGTCAGTGTGACTCTGTCCAGTCACCCTTGGAAGGAAGTGTTTGAAAGAAAGCTGGAAAGTGTATGTGCAAAGTGAAGTTTGTGACATGCGGGGCTGGGCTTTTCGTAGTCAGTATTAGAATTTGTGCCTCTGCAGGACGAAATGCAAAGGGCAGCCAAGACATTTCATTCAACAGCGTCTCCCCCCTCACGGAGAGACTATGCGGTGGGGTAAATGCATTACAGAGTGGGACTTTCAGGAAGCCCTTAGTGGCTCTGTCTGAGGATTCTGGAGCCCAGGTGGCAGCCCATGATTAGGGTCAAGTTCCACCTGAGCCCCAATACTGGGGCACAGACATTTCTCAGCTGTGTGACCATGAGCACGTGGTTCCACCTCTCTGGGCCTCACTGGTACCATCCCTAAAATACAGGCTTTAATAGGTGGACCTCTCACCAAAAAGAACATGTTCTGGGTGGAAATAATCGTTGGTCACAAATTGAGAATTGCTTTGCGGTCACAGTGAAGGCATTCCCACTGATCTGTTCCAAGAGAGGTTAAAAAAGAGGTCAGAAGGAACGTTTCATCCACGATGTCCTATCCGCTGAACTGAGAAGAAAGCAAAAACTACCATCTAATAAAACAAGGAGTTAGTTTCTTTTAAGTCACAGGCCGAGCTCCGACGACCTCAGGAGTAAAAGTTAAGGCTTCAAAAGCATTACAAAGATAAAGATTTGGGGAAATTCTATCCGTGAGCGTTTGCTAAGCACCTTGCGCTGGTAGGCAAATACAACCAAAATTAAAACAGCACTCTCCCCTGGAGGAGCGGTTCTCAAAGTGTGGTCCTTAGGAAATTTTCAGAAATGCAAGTTCTCAAGCGCCACTTCAGATCCACTGAGTCAGAAACTCTGAGGGCAGAGCCCAGGAAGCTGTGTTTGAACAAGCCCTCCAGGAGACTGATACGCACCGCAGTTTGAGAGGGACTGGATTAGAGAAACCAATAATCTGGCTGGGCAGATAAGAGGTACACATACGGAATGGCTGGAGGAGTCTGTGGAGTCATTCATGATATTTAGGGAACGCAGGAAGACAGGAAGGAACTCTAGACAACTCTATTTCTGTAATACAAAGGACAGTTCCTTCTCAAAAAACTCTTGCGGCCAGATGGATTTTAAAAGGTAAAATGTGCATATACCAATGCACTACATAACACCCTTGGTAAAGTCTGGAGTGGCTCTTTAATCCAATATACTGATTTTCTGCAACGAAAATACATGAATGACGCTTAAGTGTGTGAGTTACCTGTTGCAATGTAACAAACGCTCCTCAAACATTAGTGCTGTACAATGAGAGACAGCCATCTTATCTGTTCATGAGTCTGTGGCTCAGGGATTTGGGCAGGGTTTGGCTGGCAGCTCTTCTGCTCCACGTGGTGTTGGTTGGAGTCATTTGCTCAGCGGCTTTC
Organism: Macrotus californicus; assembly: GCA_007922815.1. NCBI lineage: Eukaryota > Metazoa > Chordata > Mammalia > Chiroptera > Phyllostomidae > Macrotus > Macrotus californicus. The sequence continues at coordinate 19,378 of VMDR010010331.1, read as the reverse complement.
AAATGGGCAGGCCGGGAAAATTCGCAAGGGCTTCCCTCACATTTCACTCACATTGCGGCACTCAGCGCTCCTCCATGTAGCCTTCCTCCATCCATGAAGCTTGGGCTTCCTCGCAGCATGGTGGGCTCAGAGGAGCTGTACTTCTACGTGGTAGCCGGCTCCCAAGAAGGGACACTCCAAGAGTGTCAAAAGCAGAAGCTGCCACACTCCGCAGATCCAGTCTTGAAAGGTACACAGCATCATTTCTGCCCCGTTCTGTTGGTCAAAGCCAGACACAAGGGCAGCCTACGTTCAAACAGGGGGAGTAGAAATCACCCCCAGATGGGAGAAGCAGAAAAGGGTTGTGGCCATTTTTTAATTCATGAAGTGGGCTAAATAAAGACAACAAACAGCTTCGTATCTGTTTAAGTCAGGGTTTTCTACCCAATAAATTGTCTGTAAACTTGAGTGGACCCTCTTGGGTTTCAGCTTTTCAGATTTCAGAATTATGAAGATGCTGGGGGACACTGGCTGTTGACAAGGCGTCTGCTCCTTTCCAACTACTGCCTCAATTCAGGGGCTCACCTTCTGCCCAGAACACTCGGTGTCCATTCCTCGCATGACACATTTACCCCATTTGCCCACCATGTTCCTGCAAGAATTATTGTCCTGAATCCCCAGGCTCAAATCTGGGCTAACACCCCACTGCACACAGTGTAACAGCCTCTCTGAAGTGGCTGAGTCTCCTCCCAGCCCTTTACCCAGCCATTCTAGAATGCTTCCCAGGCCTGCCCCCAACGTGTTGTCCCTGGTCCCTGTAGGTATGACCACTTTACAACCAACTTTTCTCAATCTAGAAAGCCTCCTACCTTCACCCACAGCTCAAATTCTGCCCCCTTCAAGGCCCATTTCAAAAGCCACTTTTTTTTCTGTGATTTCCCCTGGATTTCCGTACAACTCATTCTTTTCTTCAGAATTCATTAACGGTTTGAGTCCCAGGGGGTATTGTCAGCAGCGCGATCTCGCTGCTTGGGACTCAAACGGTTAATTTCATGCACCTGTCTTCACTATTTCTTGGGAAACTATGTTCTTTGAACCCCACCACCACCATGAGGGAGTGCTGAGACCCAAACTTCATTGTTAAGTGCAGAAAAATATCAAAGGAAGAAAAGGCAGACCCTGCCCTCCCATAAAAGGCGTCATGCAAACAGCTTTGAGCTGAAACTTGTGGGAAGTATCTAACCTGTAAAGGTGATCGAGGAGGTAGGCAGGTGGGACAGTGCCACACCTTACAGGAACAGCCCAAGTGACATCACAAGTGCTGGGATGAGCAGGCCATGGGCAAATGGGTACAGAGGAAGCTAAGATCTGTTTGCATGGAATGAGGGTGATGTGTGGCGTGAAGGCTTGAGGGCTTATACAGAGGCTGAAAGGTGGTTTCCACAAGGCCACATCATCCACATTTGTTGTAAGCAGCAGTTACGACAAATAGCATTCTCAGGGGGTCGTGGAACCCAGGTAGTTCACTGAGGGTCCAGGACTCATGAATAGCTCAATGAAACAAGTAGACACCTTGGGAATTCCACCTGCTATCTGAAAAAGAGACGATTAAGGCATATTCTCATTTATGAAGTACTATTTATAGATTAGCCTATGACCATTTCTCTTTATTATTATTCTAATTTAAAATTAATTATGGTTGTTTCAGGCAAGAATCATCAGTGGATGTTAGAATTAGTGGGTATGGTGAGGAAAGGGATGTTCATCTCATCTCAAAGTATTTCCCTAGAAGACACTGTTTTCCCTTCCTAATTCATAAGTAACTGCGGTAGGTAGGGACACTTGTGAGCCACCGCCAGACATCAAAGTTAATGACACGTACCTCCTGCTACCACACATTGAGAAAGAGACAACATCACTTCTGTGGTGTTCTTACCAAAATAACAACCCGAATTTAATCATGAGGAAAGAACAGATGGACCAACATTAAGGGACATTTTATTAAGAGCTGTTAAAAAGAAACAACAGACCCACAATGGAATCACTCTTGCTAAGCCCCACCAAGACTGAATTCCTAACTTAAGTGCATTTAGAGTCTCTCCCCAGAGTGGAATTTTAAACCAATCAGCCTGGAATTTCCTGGTCAGCCCTGGAGAGATAATCTACCTGATAAAATCTCCTGCCTTTTCCTAAAGGAAGGTGACTCTGCCGGAAATAACCCACTCTTTTAACTTTCTTGTCCCACTCTCTTTCTGCCCAGAAAAACCCTTCCATTGTGTGCGGCTTCTCTAAGCGCCCTTCTACTTGCGAAATGGGAATGCCGCCCAATTCATGAATCGCTCCGTAAACCCAATGAGATCTCCAAATGTACTAAGTTTATTTTTCAGTATTATTTTGTACTAGTTTGGGGTGTACAGCACAGTGATTAGACAGTCATACGCTTCACAACATGTCTCCCCCAATATTTCCAGCATCTACCTGGCACCACACGTAGTCATTGCAGTATTATTGACTATGTCCCCTGTGCTGTGCATCTTGGGACTGTTTGGTGACTACCAACTTGTACTTCTTAATCCCTCCACCTTTTACAGCCAGTCCCTCAACCACCCTACCTTCTGGCCACCATCAGTCCGCTCTCTGTGTCTGTGAACCTGTTTCAATTTTGTTCGTTCTTTTATTTTGTTCTTTAGATTCCACATATAAGCGAAATCACATGGTGTTTGTCTTCCTCTGACTGACTTATTTCACTTACCATAGCAGCCTCTAAGTCCATCCATGCTGTTGCAAATAGTGAAATTTCATTCTTTTTTATGGCCAAGTGATATTCCATTGTATATATGTACCACAACTTTTTATCCACTCATCTATTTTATTTCTTTCTTTACTTTTTAGAGTGAACGGAAGGGAGGGAGGGAGAGAGAGAGAGGGAGAGAAACATCAATTGGTGGCCTCTCCCATGTGCCCTAACCTGAAACCCAGGCGTATGCCCTGACCGAGAATTGAACCTGTGGACCTTTGCCTTGTGGGATGATGCCCATTCAACTGAGCCACACTGGTCTATTAATGGACGCTTGGGTCACTTTCACATACTGGCCATTGTAAATAATGCTGCAGTGAACACAGGGATGCATATATTCTCTCAAATGAGTGTTTTGGGTCTCTTCAGATACACACCCAGAAGTGGAATCACTGAACCACAAAGCAGTTTCATTTTTGATTTTTTGAGGAGCCTCCAGACTGTTTTCCCTAGTGGCCGCACAATCTGTTACTCAGTCGGATTTTGTTCTTTAACAGAGTCAAGGTCATAAAAGAGAAAGAAACATTGGAGGAACTGTTCACCCTGAAAGAGACGAAGGACACCTGACAGTTAAGAGCCATGTGAAGTCCTAGACTGGATCCTGGTTCAGGAAAAGAACAATAGTGAGCAATTGGTGAAATCTGCATGAATTCTGTAGATTAGGTGACAGCATTATATCAATGCTAAATCTATGATTTCAATCCTCGTACTCTTATTATGAAAAATATTATTTAACATTTGGGGAATCTGGTGAAAGCTTACAGGAAAATCTTTATTTATTTATTTGCAACATGTTTATTAGTCTGACATTATTTCGAAACTTTAAGAAAATAGCCCTGACTGGTGAGGCTCATTTGGTGGAGCGTCGTCGTCCCACAAAGCAAAAGGTCGCAGGTTTGATTCCTGGTCAGGGCACATGCCTGGGTTTCGAGTTCAGTCACTGGTCAGGGCATGTAGGAGAGGCAGCCGATAGATGTTTCTCTCTCACATCAATGTTTCTCTCGCTCTCTTTCTCTCTCCCTTCGCTTCTCTCTAAAAATAAATAAAACCTTTTTAAAAAGTTAAGGAAATACAAATAATCATTTGTGGTTCATTAAAAATAAAGTTCTCAAATTCCAATTGCACTTCAGATTCTCCAGGCCCATTTGATTTTGTGGTTTATCCTCCCCAAAATGTCCTGCCACCCCTCTTCCTATTATTAATGTGTCCCGTAGAGAAAGCAGAGGCTTGGCTGAGAAGTCAGGGTGTTCTTTCCACTCCAGGGCCTAAAGCTACCAGTCAATCTGGTCTGTCTTCAATTTGGAAATAGGTGGAGATAGGGCCCAAATTCGTCTATCAATGTCACCTCTGGGTTTGGGTTCCAGGAGGCTCTATCAACGTGACCAGAGGTCTTAAATCCTCTGGGGTTAGGCTGATAAAGTAAGACAAGTAAGCGAATCAGGTTAGGTTTGTTTCAGAATGGCTTCTTCAATTGTGTTCTTCTGAACCAGACACATTTGTGCTTAAATACTGATTCATAGAAAGGTCTGAACTCACATAAAAGAGTACATTTACTCTCATTTTTCTTGAAATATATGACTTCCTGGATAGTACTTTCATTTGCTGCTTTAGTTTGAGACAGAAGGACTAGAAGTATTTCACTTTCCTTTCACCATAAACCAACATCTGAGAATCTGGGAATGTTATGAAATCAGCCCCAAATATTCAATTCAGTTGCGGAGGGTGTAACAGGGAGGGGTGGAGTCTGGGGCAAACAAGAGCACTAATGCTCTGAAGGGGACTGCTGGTTTCTGCATCACCTGGGTGTTACTATGTAAGAATCAGCTATTGTCCATTCTTTTAAAACACTGTGCCACCTTTGTGGGCTGAACAAAATATATCTGAGAATCATCAGTTGGCACCCTCAGAGTCAGGCAAAGGCAAAGGCCCTCTTCTCCCTCCCAGCCTCTCAGACTCCCCCCTTGTTGGCCCCCTAGCTGCCTGGGTGGAGAGGTGACTCCAAGAGCAGAGGAGCTGGAGGAAACACGGAGGAGAGTGGTGACTAAAATGTGAAATGAATGAGATGGTACTGGGGACAGAGGAGGGTTTCCTGAAGCCAAGGAAGGTGAAGGCTGAGAAAAATATAGAATCAGCTTATTTAGACTTAGAGCTTCTTGGAAGATATAATAATCATCATAACAATAACAACAACTAAATAGTACTTTATTTATTGGCCTATTTTGTGTCAAGCACTGCCTGAATTCTAAATAATTCCATTAAGTCACTGGTATTTAAAAAAATCTTAGGGATCTCAATGAGAAAGATTGACTCCCCAAAGTTCTTAGCTGTGTTCATTGGCTCAAGAAACATTTAATACCCGCAACAGGCCTTGCACTGCGGTAGTGCACAGCTCAGTGAGATACCGCCCCTTCCCTTAATGACTACGTCATCAATAGTGTGGGTGTGAGACCAGTAGATCAGTGATGGGTGGGATCCCTGCCAGGCCAGGGGTGGGCCCAAGGTCAGCCCATACAGGGGGAGGGTGATAAAGAGGCCCAGGGACAGTTTCCACTAGAAGACATTTAAAGTGTTTTCAGGGGCCATTCAAGGTTAACTAAGCAAAGAATAAGAGGATAGTAGAGGATGAAATTTCAGGAGGAGGGACACAACTCTCCTCTACATCAGGAACCAGTGGACCAGTGCGTTTGCTGAGAGATGTGGTTAGAAGGAATTCCAGCCTTCCTAGCCTTCCAGGAAAGAAAACAATGGGCCCCCACCACTCCTCCACGTGGTTAATGCACATTTATTACCCTGTGTTTGACAAAGGGGAAGATATGGAGAAATTTCATCAGTGAGCATTTATGAAGCTTGAGGCTACACCACACCTCCCTCTGTTTGAGACATAGAAAGGTGCAGGTGTGTGTGCTTACATGTGCATTTTCTCAGGGGCTGAATAAAGTTGAGGTCAGAGACTTGAAGTTCTCTTGGTCTTATACATTTTACATTTTTCAGCAATTACTTTTACAAGCCAGTAGAAAATGACATTAATGATATTCTACAAAACCAAAGGTCAGTATGAGGACTGGGAGACGGAGAAGGCCCCATGAACTTTCTCCCATAGGGTGGCTTAGAGGACCCCCACGCCAGGTTGCAGAATGGAAAATGAGGTTCGTTGAAGGGTGGGCACGTTTTCCTGCACCATGTCTTGCTGGGACCCACTTATCACTTTCAAACAAGGAAGCAGTTGATGTAAATTACAAGCAGATGGAAAACCATGAATAGACTGTATCTGAGGATGAGTCCCAACTGACATGGTTACCGGTTCAGAGAGGAGATCCACCAAGTTTGTGGGAGCCCCCCCACCCCCAGCAGATGCTCAGAGTGGTAGGAAAATCGGAAGGCACTACTTCTAAAAATACCTCATGCTTGTTAATGGTACCTTGCTGAGGTCATGGGTCAGAATGACAGGCTTTATCTGTGGGACCAAAAACTTCTAGGCTCTCGTAACAATCTGAAACAGAGGTGAATTGGAAGGCCCCAATGCCAACTTTTGTTCGTCACTGTTCATTAGGCTCCCGCTTGTGAATTCCTCTGCCCAGTGTGCTGGGGGAGCAAAGACCTGCCCTTCCAAGGCCGACCACACCCAAAGAAGTGCCAAGAATTTCCCAAAATGACATCAGAAGCACACACGGGAAAATAGACAGTGGAGACGAAAAGCAGAGTGATAATACCCATCATGTGTCATCTCACCAGAAGATTCTCTGAGAAGAACATATTAAGCAAAATTTAAGGAGTGGATATTTGCTTACCGAGTACTTTTGCTTTAAAAAGAATCCATTGGTGGGTTTGTTTACAGATGAATTTGATTGAGTCTGAGAGATGATGGGGCTGAGAAATTTAAAGATGATTAGGATCTTTATCCAGAGTCATCTCCAAGAAACACCAAATTTGTACAAAAGGATACATTTAAGTATGCATTCTTGAAGAGTTGCTGGCAAACAATCAAAAGGTAAAATATAATATGAAAGTCTATTGCCTGACTATTTATAAGGCCAAAAACTCACCACCTCATTTATTCATTTTTTAATTCCTCTGTTCAGCTCCATTTTGTTCAAAGGTAAGTAACTGTTTCTCTGGTTACAGCATGTGCTTGCTTCGGGCGTCCAGGGGTAGGCTCTGAGCCTGGGTAGCACAGCCTCTTTTGCATAAGCTGAAGTCATATTAGCATCTGGTTTGGTATTGGATGACAGATTTCACTCCTGGTCCTATCCCTTCCCTTGATATGGCAAATCTGTAACCAGAAAAGCCGGTTGGATCTCCTGGCACACTCAGAGGTGGGGGCTGATGGAGAAGGAGCAGGTGCACTGCCTTAATGGGATCTGTGCTTCTCAGAGCCAGGAATCCTGGCACCATGCCTGTGAGAGCCTCACGGGTAGTGTCATAAATTTGAGAGAATTGTGGCACTACCAGCAAGGATGGAATGTACCACGGACACCCAGCCTGGCAGATGAAAATCACTCAACAAAATCTGGGGAGAGAATGGGGTAAGAAGAAATGGTGCTTTTCATAAAACCAGCGTATCATGGGGCCTCGAAACAGGTCCCACGGACAATCGAGACAGAGCATGGTTCAGAGTTTCACACGTCATTATTTGTATTGCTGTCTCCATCTCTAGGAATGGATCGCACCCACTCCATCACACAAGGAGGACTTTACATGGGTTTTCTTAGACCCAAATTAGAGATTGAAATCCTCTCCAGCAGTCTTTTTAGTTTATTTTAGCAGGTCTTACATGACAGAGACTTGATTTTGAATATCCCTTGTCCCCTCCTTCCTTTAACAGTGGAACTCTAAACTTTTAGGTGGGCACCTCTGGTGAAGGACTTTTCCCAGCCTTCCTCGGAGTTAAGGGGGGCCATTTGGCTGAACAAATGAAAATAATAATAGCGTTCACTCATATGCGCCGGGTAACTATTCTAACTATATTCTATTGGGTATGAACCCATTTAATTTTCACAGTCACTTCAGGAAGTATTAAGAAGCAGAGGCACAGCCCTGATCAGGTGGCTCAATTGCTTGGAGCGTCGTCCCATACACCAAAAGGTTGTGGGTTTGATCCCTGGTTGGGGTGCCTTCGAGAGGCAACTGATGGATGTTTCTCTTTCACACTGATGATTCTCTCTCTCCCTGCTCTTCTCTCTCAAACATTGATAAATATATCCTCGGGTGAGGATTTAAAAAAAAGGAAAGGAAAAGAAACAGAGGCACAAAGACATTAAATAACGTGGCCAAGACCACAGGAAAGTAAGTGGTAGGTCTGGGATGTCAGCCCCGGAAATGGGGCCCTGGAGTTGCGTCTAAGCTCACATTCAGCCCAATGGAACATGAGTAGGACTTCCAGATCATGCCCTCAAATGGGAGAAGCTCGCTTTCCAATGAATGCCCCTCTCTCCTTCCTAGAAATCACCACCTTGCACTATGAGATAGAAGCCTCATGTTGAGAATGTCAGGGCCATACAGAAGGAGCCAACACCATAGAACTGTCCTATTGGCCTGGACTCCTCACACTCAGCTTGTTACACACAAGAGAGGGAAACCTTTATCTGACTTTAACCTTGTTATTTGGGGAGTGAAAGAGAGTTACGTCCTAAGTAATCTACCTTCGGCAAGGAGTGAGGTTGTAGAGGGAAGGGCCACAGGTCTTTGAGCAGCTACCATATACGGGCATACCTCGGAGACACTGCAGGCTGGGTTCCAGACCACCGCAATGGAGTGAGTCTTGCAACAAAGCAAGCCGCAATCTTTTTGCTGGTCTTGCCCTCAGTTTGCAAAAAACTCCACCTCTGTGGAGTGAAGTTCCATAAAACCAGGCATGCCTGCTTTCAGTGTCTTCACACATCATCTCATTCACTTCCCACAGAAGTTCTGCAAATGGGCATCATTAGCCAGTGTCTGCAATGAGGAATCTGAGGCTCTGAGTGGTTCAGTAACTTGCCTAAGATCCCATAGTTAGTTTTGGTGGACAGGCCAAAATTTCAACAAACCTTCTCCAAAGGCCTCTCTCTCTCTATGCTACAGCGACTCATGCATAAGAGACATTTCTACATCTGCATCATGATTCATAACCCTTTTAGAGTGCACCCCTCAAAGCGATCTGATCATATTTGATGCTCTTAGTTCCATTTTGTAGATGAGAAAACAAGACAAGCAATTACATCCCCAAAGTCAGCAGAGAGCCCAGGTTTAAAAGCCACAGCTCCAGCAACTCAAGACTGGTGATTTCTCTACAAACAGAACCAGTGTGAGAACCCAGCAGTCCTTATTGAAATTTGTGAAGTGTCTTCTCATTTTTATGAGTTCAACAGTGGAGGATGGCCATGGACACAGGTCAGTAGCTGGTGACATAGAAGCGCTGTGTTGAACCTTAGTTTTAGAGGTTTTCCTAAAAGGTTTGACTGTGTGCAAGGTTTATTGGTTACAGGAGACCTTCCAGGTTGCAGGGACAGTTGCATAACGCCCCAACCTGGAAGCTGACCCTCTTCCAAGAGAAAAAGGCAATGGTTACCAAGGCTCTCCCTCATTCTGCCCAGGTACAGCCTCAAGACGGGAGACCTGGGAGCCCCAAGTCCCAGGTACTGTGGTGCTTCTCTTCCTTCCTGCAAGAGACCAGCTTTCTGTGTTCCTGGTGTACGTGGGGGGAATGCTGGCCGAAAACCCCCCCACTACTTATCTCCTGGGTAACAAGGGCAGCCAGACTGAAGTGGAACTTGTGTCTATCACCCAAATTCCTGGGCAGGGGGCCCAATAGTATAGCTTCAGCTCATCGCCTGCCCCCTCTCCCCAGACAATGGCAGGTGCACTACAACCATGTGGAATTGGGGAGGGTCACTCCCTTAGAAACAGTAGGGGGCAGATGACCTCATACAGGGGTCCTCAACTCTGGCTGCCCAGTAAGATCACCTGGGGAACTTAAAAAAGACCCAAGTCCAAGCCCCACCCCTGAAGACTACGATTTAATTGGTCTGAAGGGGATGGAATCCTGGCACTGGTGTTCTGGGGAAAGTTCCCGGGTGATTCTTTGTAAGGCTTTTTGCAATGCACCTTAGCAAAGAGCCATTTCAAAACTAGGGGAGTCAGTGCTAAAAACCCCATTTCTACGAGGATGGTAAACCCCAAGAAAGCGGTTACTTTATTTGTGCCGTTTGACGTAGCTTAGGGATGGTAAAGAGCTCCTGGCCAGAACGCGGCCCCCAAAGTTCCACCTGAATCTTTACGAGAATTTATTCTGAAACTGTTTGCCTATCACTTTCTACTCCTTCCCTGTCCAGAGCCGCACCCCTAGGTGTCAGCCTGGAGCTCTCTCTCTCCACGCTGCCTTTTGAAAGCAGGGGAAGGTGGAATAAATATTAGGTCTCCTGATCTTCACCGCTGGTGTTCACAGCACAGAATGCTGTTTTTTCTTCATGTGATGTCTCAACCCAGAGAAATTTTCCATTTTGCTTAAGACTTCACTGTTCTGGACCCATCGGAGCAGCTGAACTGAAAAGTCAGTCCTCCAGGGCCCATCAAGCAGGCTTGTGTTTTCTTTCAGCCAGATAGTATCAGAGGGAAATCTTTGAAAGCTACTGTGGAACAATTGTCCTTTTATACAAGGGGACCTTCACTGGGGGAGGGGACCCCTTTCCTTTACTATCCTCCCAATTAGCCTCACAGGGAAGGATCTGTGCTCTCCCCCCAAAACCCATCATCACCCCAATCCGGGGCTTTTCATGGTCACCATCCAATCTCCCCGACTCCCTCCTTTTTCTTTTCTTGGGAAAGAGTCAGGTTACCTAAAATGGGTTGAGGCAAATGTTGAAACTCAAAACCAGAGAACTGAAATCTGTGGGAGGTAGGCAGCCTCCAGCAATCAGTGACCGGTGAAATATGGCAGAGCAGAGATAGAAGACTGGATGAACTAGGGAGCTTCGTCATCTCCCCAAGTGTGGCTTAGATGGGCAACCAACTGAAACAATGAAATTAGGCCGCGGTTCCTTAGATCTTCCCGAACCAGGGCTTGAAGTTGAAGGATGAGTTCATGTGACAGGATGGATGTGCTGGACATTGAGGTTGCCTCCCCCACGTCTATCACACCCCTCCATCATTGTGGGGTGGCGATGGTGGGAGAATGAGTTTGACCCTACCCCCAGCCCCATCCTGCCTCCCTTTGCCATCCTGACTGGTTTGAAGGGAAACTGGACTGAGGACCAGATCTATATACATGTGGGAAGAAGACTGAGCTGAAAAATAGATGCAGCCCTCAAGAAAGATTCTGAGGGGTCCGTGTATATGCACCCCAGCTTCTGGACCCCTGGGGTGGCAGGTTTCTGAGGCATATATTCCACACCATTTCTCAGAGCTTCCCTCAGGGACCCAGGGACCCAGAGTCTGTAACTTTATTTATTGGCTGTCTTTGCTTCCCTTCATCACTTCCCAATTCTCATCTTCCCTTCAGATCCCAGAATAAACTGCTTATGCTAAAGCCTTGCCTCAGGTCTGCTTCTAGGGGAATTTAAACTAAGATGGTTTTGTTGAAGTCAGACTTTTAACCAAATGTATCGCTTTCTCTTTGAAGATGCTCTGGTGCTTGTTGGCCCTCTGCCTGGGCTGCCCTTTCTCCCTGGTCTCTGCTAGACAACCCTCTTCATGCTTCGAGATCCAGTTCAGACCTGTCCTTCTCTGCGAGCTCTTCCTAGCCTCACCTAGGAAGTTAATCATGGCCTCTCTTCTGCCATTACTGTACCGTGTACAACACTGTTGATGGAATGGCCTGGCAGTCTTTCATCTGTACCGATGTCTTTCGTCTGTGCCATATGTCTTCAGGACAGGCTCATCTATTGCCTGAGGAATCAGCACAGAACTTGACACACAGCTGGCACTCTGTAAATGTGGGTTGAGTCAGTGTATGAATGACTAACTAGTGACTAAATCTAACTAGAGTCTAACTAGAAAGAGACATCCAGTTCTTGAGAAGTCGAAGGTTACAGTTCCTGGTTTAAACAACTGTCACTCTAAAGCACAGGTTCTTAAACTGCATGGATTCTGGCGACCTGGGAACCCCCACTCAAATTGTCTGAGAAACTGTTCATGTCTGGGCATTGATCTGAGGAGCCGATCTTGGCTGTCATCAGATTTTCAAGAGTCTGTGACTCAGGTCATTCAACAACATGTGATCACTATCGTGTGCTGATTACATAATCCCTGAGCTAAGTGTGAGAACAAAGCAGTGAGCAAAACAGACAACATCTCTGCCCTCATAGAACTTCCATACCAGAGGGGAAGACAGGACATAGGCTGTAAATGGGAATAAGGGCCACATAGAAAGATAAAGCAGGAGGAGTGGAGGTGGGTGCTGGTTATCTAGGGTAGCTAGGGAAGGCCGCTCAGGAATAGTGGCATCTGTCCCAAAGACCCAAGAGGAACAATGGTGCTCGTTCCCATGGGAAGGTCTGGGAGAGAACCTTCTAGGCAGTGGGAACAGCAAGAGCAAGGGACTCAAGGAGAGTCATCGTTGGGCCAGAAAGGATGTTGCTGTGGCTGAAGGGGAGTGAACAGGAGGGAGCACAGTGAGGGTTAGGTCAGAGAGGTCTGGGGACAGATCCTGCAGGGTCTTCTAGATCATGTCAAGGAGCTTGGAATTTCTTCTGAGTAGGGGAAGGAAGCCATCGGAGGCTGTCGAACAGGGGAGGGGCACGTTCAGACATGGATTTTATAAGAGCCACTTGTGACTATGAGGAGCAGAGACAGCAGGGAGACTGCTGAGGGGATCACTGCAAAAATCCAGATAAGCAGTAACGGTGGCTTGGTCCTGCTGCCCGCGGGGGACACAGCGGGAAGTGGTTGGAGTGTGGAAGGATTTTCAAAATAGAGCCAACAGGATTTTCCGAGGGATTGGCTGGAGCTGACAATGACTACGAGGAAGGATGGAACTGCCATTAACTGAGATGGGAAGTCAGCCTGTGGGAGGGCAGAAAAGGGGACTTCATTTACCAGGGTAACATTGCACCTGGTGACAATAAACCTCTTGCTCTCTGCAGCTGCTTCCTGTCCTTCCTGACACCCAGAGAGGTATAAATAACAAATAAACAAGAAAGGTCTGTGTCCCCAAGACCTTTCTGAGGCTGAAGACGTAATGATGACTACCAGAGGCTAGCCCTAGAAACTTGGGGAGAGGTATTGGTTTGTATAATTAATAATCTTGGAACGAGCCTAACCCAGGCAAAAGCACGAGGGAAGCATCCCAGGGCATCTGCAGCATTCCACAATCTTTTATCCAAGTTTTTTCTCACCTTCTAGAAGCAGTCTGAGACAGTAGAAGGAGCAAAGATTGCTTGCTCACACAGACCCGGGATGTAGCCCCAGCTGGTAGCTAGACAGCACCAGTTTAGTTATTTAACATCTCCCCTGGTTTCCTAATCTGGAAACAATAGTGGCTGCCATAAGGATTACACGAGGCATGTGCTCCAGTTACTATTGCTGCGTAACAAACTCCCTCAATATTTAGTCACTTAAAACAAACATCATTTTATTATATCTCACAGATTCTGTGGGTCAGGAATTTGAGCAAGGCTTGGCTGGGTGATGTTTTTGATCTGTGTGGTGTCAGTTGAGGTCACCCTGCTGGTGGATGGACTGGTCTGGAGCATCCAAGATGGTGTCACTCATGTCTGGCATCTTGGTTGGGGCTGATCTGTGTTCCCCTGTGGTGGGGGTTTTAAAACACAGCTGCAAATTCTTTGATACTCCTGCCATCAAGATGTCGGCCTATGTTTCTTTATCTACATCTCGCTTTTGAATGGGGGTGGAAGTGACATTATGTGACTTCTCAAGCTAGCTCATAAAAGACTCTGCAGCTTCTGCCTTAGTTTTTGGAATACTCTTTCGAAGCCCTGAATTGCCAAATTCCATTTCTCCCTAATTCTCACCATGCTCGTTAGTAAAATATCTGCATTAGTCAGGGACCCTGCCAGAAATGGAGGGCACACTCAGGTGGAGTAATTTGAAAAGAGTTTTGGAAGTTGTGAGAAAGGTGGGAAACTGGGAAACTACCCGGGAAGGTGCAGTACCCCACAGTTCCTACCAGGTGGGGGCTGTAACCAGTCCCAGGCCCGAGGAAGGTGGTGGCAGGAGGTGCTGTCTTCCAGAAGCTGAAGCAGCCAGTCTGTGTGAACCTTGCAAGGAGGAAGCTGGAAGAACAAATACCCTGACCTTATCTCCTCTGCACCCCGCCTTCCGTCTCCTGCTGAGGCTCCAAATTGGCTAAAGAGAGCAGCCTGGACCACAGCGGGATGCAAAAGGGTAGAGAGGAGGTTTCAGGAGCAAACAGAAGTCATCAGCCCAGAGTCATTACTCTGATTTAATTTTCAGTGGAAACACCATAAAGGCTCAAAAAAGATTAAATAACTTTCCCAAGGACACTAAAAAATGAATGACACTCCCAGGAGGGATGGCTCAGTCATTCCCTTTACAAATGGTTTTGCATTCAAATTCCTTGATGTTATCAGAGCAAGATTTTTCTATTTTTTATTCTTTGGTGGTGGTGGAAGCAGTGGGACACAACCTAAGTATATTTTAATCTTCTATGAAATTATATTTTTGTCAAGTAGCCACATTGGGAGAGAGGGCCTCTCCTTAGACTGGGCCTGGGGCTGGGCCAACAGCAGGGGACGGTGGGGGGAGCCAGTGATTACGGTGACTCCCCTGAGCTCTGGAAATTACCTCCTTTTAAATGAAAAAATGTCCAACTGTTTTTTCCTTTCTCAGATTGGTTTACCATGTAACTTCAGCTTTCTTTTCTCTTATGTTTCAACTACATCTGGGTTCTAATAAAGACCAAGCTGAGACTCGTTTGCTAGTGAATAGTCAGTATTGTGGTATCTCGTACACCATGGGTACACCATGGGTAAATGCAAGAGGCTTGGGCTGACATCAGGCATGAACTAAAGCTGGCCTATTTTAAATACCACTGGTCACTGGATCTCTCTAATCCTTGTTCAGGAGGCAGGAGTGTAGCGGGAAGCACAGATTCCGAAGCCAGAATAGCTGCCTTTGCAAACTAGCTCTGCCATTTGTAGCTGTGTGATCACTGGCAGCTGACTTAACCTCTCCCTGCCTTGGATTTTTCATCTGTAAACCAGGGATCTTCATAAGAGCACCCGCCTTCCAGGGCTGTTGTCAGAATTACGTTAATCATACCGTAAAGCACTGACAACAGCTACCTCCTGCTACCAAATAACAACAACCATTGGCAATTACGATCTTGTCATTACAAGTTTCAAAGGTGGCCATACATGTAAAGTACTCAGCATAGTTCCTGACATTGGGAATGCTGGGTATCACTTTCACCCTTTGGTGCAACAAATGTGTAGTGATCAGCTGCTGTGTGCCAAGCCCTCGTCTAGGCATGGGAGGGAACGGCCATAAAGAAAATAGACTAAAATCCCACCCTTTTGGAGCTTACACGCTAATGCTATCACTAGACGTCAGGGGTGGACTTACCATGAAGAGCATGCAGCTTAAGCTGTAAGGTCCCCAGTTGCAGAGGTCCTTCGGTACACTCTCCGAGGGCCCCTAACCAATGTCTTTGCATTTCTTGCCTGATTTTGTATTCATAATCGTATATTCTCCTTCTTGAGTGGGTCCTCAAAATTGCAAAAGCTTCTGACCCCACAAAACCTGGGTCTGCCTCCAAGTTTATTATTAGTGGTGATAATGATTACTTGGTGACAATAGCATTATCACTTGTTGGGAAATGAGGCAATGCTTCAGGTGGCTTCTGAGGTCTCACATTATGTTAGGTATCACTTTCACCCTGTGTTCGTTGGTGCAAGAAGTATTAAATGAGTCTGTGCTTTCAAGTACCCCAAAGAAGGCCAACCCTGGTAGACTCACAGGCTGGAGGCAGAGGCTTTTGTATCCAAATTGGGGTTACCACATCTTTTCCTTTGTCACCTTCCTTGGCCCTTTTGGTACATTGTACCATCTAGTCAAGGCTGAAAGTTCCTCTGGAAAGAAAATTGCTGGTGATGACACGTGTCTCAGGGCTGTGGACGAGGCTAGGATTCTTTTGGTCGGAAGGGTGCTTAGAGACCATAGAGCCCCAATCCCTTAATTCACAGATAACAAGGGCAATCTGGATGGGGGCGGGGCACTCAGAGCTAGGATGTGAACTCTACACTCTTCCTCATCAAGGCCTGGATCCAGCATTCAGTCAGGGACAGCCCGCATCTGTCAGAATATCATGTCATGTGTGTCCAGGTATTTTTTCACAATGCATCTACTGTTCAGGCACCAACACACATGCAAATATTGTTTTTGACCTACCTGGTGGAGTGGCCTGTTTGGATGGCAAACAAGACTTTGCTCCCTCTGTACACAGAGTATGGCCAGCCCACCTTGCCCCGTGCAGCTGACTTGGGAAAACAAACACATTTGTTGATAGGCTCAGCCATTAGAAATGTGTGCAGAAAGTTTAGTTTATAGGGTTCTAAGTCCCTTTGGGGGGGAAAAAAGAAACAACTTAGCTTTTTGGATTGGAAACATCTAAGCAAGTAAGTTTTAAATAGTCGATATTTTGTACTAGCTTTTGCCATTCTGAAAAAAAAGTGTAAAGTTGATTTGCTTGTCATATAGATCTTTGGGGAAAATTACATGTAAATTAATTTACTCCTTAAGCCAGACAAGCATATATAATTATCTGCTGCAGCTAAGACTGCAGCTTTAAAGAATGCTGGGAATAGCAATGGGTGAAAAAGGAAAGATTTGGATGGGGGCTTTCAAATAATTACTCCATTAGAGCTGGTTTATTAACTTTTGGCATTAAATGAATGTATTTATGGCATACTTATTCAAGGAACAAATTATCTTTAACCTTCTTCATGTATCCAAATGTTCACATAACTTTCAAAAATTATACTGGGCAACCTTGCTTTTAAAAGTGCCTTTCATACAATGGTTGTTTGAATAAAGGTTCTTTACAAGTTAAATAACTTAATTGCACATGATTTTTCAGAACATAGCTTTAAAGTACGAGGGGACTGGAAATGGATGGTAATTTTTATTTCAGTTGTTTTATTTTTGTGGCCAGTTCCTTCCTTTTTGTTCCCATAGCATGTTGTATAAACTTCCATTAGAACCAGGAACAGTCTAATTTTACATGCCACGTCTAGGTGTCATATTAATAGCATCCCTTTTGACTCTCCAAACTGTCCCACCTTGAGGATAAATTACCTGGTCGCCCTAATTATAGTGCAGGTCACATTGGGCTCTGGTGTCTCCCTCTGGAGACTCTGGGTTCCTTGGGGAGGGCGCCCTGACTGCTTTCTTATTGTCCTTGTGTCCTCGGTGCCTAGAACAGGATCTGACACATGGTAGCTACCCAGGCGTTGACTGAACATTACCAGCCAGTCAGTCACCAAAGGACTGATATTTCCCATTGAGATATATTGACTAAGTGTGGTCTTAACAATTTCATCTGACTACTGAATTGGGCTTGAGCCTAATTAGCTAATCAGCAACTGGCCATTGGTGTGGTAGAAAAAGAAAAAGTGAACGATGCAATTACAAGATACCAGGCAGAGGAAAATGTAGGAGAAGGTGAACTTGACCACAAACTAGGGTGTGTTCCAAATACAGAAATGCCCCCAGAGACTTTCTATGTAATAAGGTTTGCTACTGCAAGACCAAAGTTTGGAAAATGCAATCTACCCTGCAGTCAAAAATTATAAAGGATCTTTCAATATTTACAGTAATATCATGTGCTGAATTGATAAAATTATTTATAGTATATGACTTGCCTATAGCTGTCGAATGATATATTTTGATCTCAAAAACATAAAAATGGTACTTTACAGAATGAATTATAATAACTATTTGGTCTCTTATGAAAAGACCCAGAAGCCTTGGGGAAATGCATGCTAAGATTCAGTTTTAATATCATGTCGCTTACTTTTCTTTAGCAGAATAGTAGAAATAGTGATTTTGATGTATAAAGTTATTCTCCTGTGGAAATTACTCCCACTATGAGGGCTTTTGGAGGCAGGCTAGGTCATGAGGGTGGAACCTGCATGAACAGGGTTAGTGGCCTTAAAAGAGGTCAGAGCGCTAACTTGCTTTCTTTCTGCCACATGAGGATACAGCCCAGAGAACGGTTCTCACCAGAACCTAATACTGGCATCCCTGATCTCAGATTTCCAGCTTTCAGAATTGTGAGAAATAAATTTCTGTGGTTTATCAGCCGCCTCGTCGATGGCATTTTGTCATAGCAGCCTGAACTAAGACAAGTCAAAAAGAGGTTGCCAAAATAGTGCAGAGAGGTTCGAGGAACCCCTCACCCAGCTTCCCCTGATGGTTACTCTGAATAGTAAACTATCCAAACAAGGAAATTGACAAGATCATCTCTTTTTGAAATACCAAGTATTTGGGGGAATATCCTGATATAAATATGACAAGAGGCCCCTTGGATTCTTCATACCCAAAGGAAATTATTCTACAAAGTATCTATATAGTAGCAGGACCGATGAACCACTTCTCTTGTTATATGTGACCTGATACCAAGTCACACACCTGGACAGATGTCAAATCCAGAAGCCTCACAGAACATTTAATGGACTATATATTGGTTTACATGTCTGCCACCTTCCTTTACATAAGCTGAATTTAGAGCAACAAATGATATTGATGGACCAAACACATTTATACTTATTGGTAATGAGATTGAGAGTACATTTCTCTTTAAAGTACTATTTAAATGCACGATGTAAACTTTGGAGCGTTGCTGCAAAGAGCAATCAGCGGCATTTATCAACAATAACAGAATTACGGCCCCTACATTTTGGCTGTAATATACATGCCGGCCTCCAGGGCTACACAGGAGCTCCTCAAAAGCACTGTATTTTGATTTTTTTTGGAAACACTTTCATTTGGTACATCACTTCCTTCACTCTTGAAGGTGCACTAAGCAAAATCCAAGAAAACCAATAATGAGGACATGCAGGTATTCCTACCATGCAGTTTGTGATTATTAAGCAGGTGGCTTGGGGCTTGGAAAACATAATGGCAATATATTTTTATAGATCAGAACTATTGAACAGAGGAGAAAATAGCAGGTCAAAGAAGTCTTGGAGATAAAAACATATATTTACTTATTCAAGAAAGACTTGCTAAAGGTCAGCTGGTGGGTAGGTGCAGGCCTGGGCCACTGAATACTGGATTAAGCATTTTTCCCGCATCGTGATATCTCTGAGAGGTAGCTAGTGGAGTCTTAAAACCATGCTTGGCCATATGGCAATTGTGATGTACTTGTCACTGCCTACACGTTTGTGAATTTAGCTACAGTTCCTGGTTGTAAAACCTGTAAACTACCATGCTTCAATGCTTTGGCCAACAAATACTTTTAAGAAGAATTTGAAGAAGGAATATGAGTCCTAGCTGTTGTCTGAAATCTTTCACTGGCACTTCAGGTAAGATCTAGAAGCACCAACATCCAAACTGGCGAAAAGGGTGTCAGGGCATTAGAGAAAGCCCTGGAGACAGTAGGGAGTGCTCTTTTAAGAGGTCCTGAGTATATGACATTCTTGATGTCTT
>VMDR010010330.1:0-31022 GCA_007922815.1 Macrotus californicus | reverse complement strand
AAAGCTAAAGAATCAGAGGCAAAAACAGTATCTGATGGAATTTTCCAACTTGCTATGGACCCCTTTTCCTCTGAATTTCATTAAAAAAAAAGATATTATTTAATTATTTTTAGAGAGAGGGGAAGGGAGGGAGAAAGAGAGAGAAAGAAACAGAAACGTGAGAAACATCCATGGGTTGCCTCTCACACACACCCTGACAGGGGACCAAATCCACAACCCAGGCATGTGCCCCGACTGGGAATTGAACCCGTGACCTTTGTACTTTGTGGGATGATGTCCAACCAACTGAGCCACACTGGTCAGGGGTCCCTCTCAATATTAAGGTGCCTGTTCAACCTAAGCAGTCTCTGGATTCTCATAGTGGAAAACAAACAAATTAACTTTTTTAAAGTTACTGAACATTCTTGGTGTTTTGGACACCCGGGGCACAGACACACCCAAGCCCAAACTCCGTGGACAATATTTAGTGTAGTTGAACATGACTTTTGAGTCTTCTCAAAATTACTTATGAACTGAGAGCTGTGCGTTTCCTGCAGAATCTGGAGAACCCTTCTGGTAATTACCAATTAAAACATGTTGGCAGGTCCTTTGAAGTACACGGGTAACAAAATGTGATTTTCTCCATTCCCTCAACCCCCACTGCCATCTTTCCCAATCAGGGTGATGATGCTTGTTCCTATAAAAAGAGCTAATACAATTAGCCTCCACTGTTATACAGGGAAAATCTTTATTTAATAAAATAATGTGTTTTGCTTCACTGCCAGAGCAGCAGTAAAGCAGCACACGGAGAACCACAGTAGCTCATCCAGTAGGTTTTTACTGTGCCTACAAGTCTGTCGTTTGGGGCCATGTGGAAGCTAAGGAGGCTGCTTCATGAAGACACATGTGTGGGCAGTATGGACCACCCTCAGTACGTATGACGTGATTAGACGTTTCCTTTGAAATACCGTGCACGCACCCTTTGGATCCGCAAACGGCCTTCCCAAGTTCCCCGTCTAGAGAAAGAAACTGGGGGCTTCCCAAAGAGTGTTCAGAAATTTAATTGGTGAGGGAGCGTTCGTTGCTTCCACAACTGAGAGCAAGCATCTACGTCGAGTCTGGCACTCTGGTAATCTTCACACGCCCAATTAAATTTGAATTTCAAGCGAACAACTAGTATTTTTTTCAGTGTATGTCCCATGCAATATGCATTTGCTAAACCTGGCAAGCCCATCTTCAGAGAAGGGACGCTTGTTAACACAGATCGGCAGCCCCCGCCTCCAGAGAGTCTGACTCAGAGGCCTCATTTCTGCAGTTCCCAGGTGAGGCTGATGTTGCGGGTCCAGAGAGCCACTGATCGACACTGCAGTGGCTGCACAGTGGTAACTTAAAAAAAGGAAAAGAAAAAGAAATCCATTGCCAAAGTTTATAAGGGGGAAGATTTCACCCAGACATCCACATCTTCAAACTATATTGAAAAATCTGGAAGATTTGGTCATACTAGTCCCACAGTCTCATGTAGCAAATGTAGCTGAATAGCTGCTGGCCCTTTCAGGTGGGGCTCCGCTCCCCAGGTCTCCACCACTCCCTCCTGTCTCCCCACCACTGGCTGAGTCCACAGGCCGTTCATAACCACGTGCGTGCTGCCCCCCTTTCCTACAGCAGGATTAAAAGTGGGATCCTGTTCCCCTCACAAGTAGGCAGAGAAAACCGAGTGTTTTTCAGAGGACGCTCTGCCCGTGTGCTGCCTGACTCCTCACAGGCATCTGAATTTAATCTCTTGTTTAGATCTCCTTATGAAAAATTCTACTATCAACCTTGTTTATAGCTGTGAAACAGTTTAGCAAACGCGTGTTTCCTGGAGAGGGCAAAGACACAAATTTCAGCCAAGTTCAAGTCAGTTACTACAAATTTCCATATTACTAAGAGTGGAATTAGGTTTATTGTATTTTTGAAATCCAAACACAGTTTCGATTATTACTTGCCACTAATGGCTTATAATGAAGGCAGAGCTTGTTAGCTAAGCAAACAACTGGCAAGTCTGTTTAAAGTGTAAACAGAGGGAAAATTCATGAATTAAATGAATGAATTCGTTGATTGTTCTCCCTGGGCTGTAAAGAAGCATTCAGCGCCCACAATATATATTACCACCTTTGTTAAAAGGGTTAGCTTGCTCCAGTTATCTTTATCTTCTTACTGGTCGCTTACAAAGTCAGTGTCTCTCTGAATTTTTGAAAGTGCTCATCTGCATCAGTAAGTGCCACTAAGGTTAAGGGATCACTTGGCTCCTAGGGGTTCATAAAACACGGAGCCTTTCAGAACAACAGCCATATTTCCTCATCTCAAATTGGGACACCATGAATACATCCACAGGGCAAGCTGGAGGAGATTAAAGAGAAAAGATGCCTCCTATTTTCCAGGGTGGTCCTAGAAAGTACGGGACAGATGGTCATTCTCAGAGGTATTCAACTTAACAGCACTGCCCTTTAAAAGGTAAGAAAGCTCACCAGAAACAAAAATAAACAAATAAAAGGTTTTGCCCTTCAAGGTCTCCTAGTTTTAACTAAACTTTCATTTAAAGTTATGAGCCCTGCATTTCTTCTCTCCAAATGGAACGATCAGCGTCATTTGCTCTGTACAGTTAAATCTCATTCCTCCTGTCATTCTGGGATTTGTTCACCATGTTGAACGCGTGGGGGAGCATCTCCTTCTAAGTAAGTCTTAGAGCCATGTCCCTGTTCCTGCGTGCAGTTGACCCCTTGTGATCTGAAAGGCACCCAGATCCTTTTGGAATATATTCAGCTGCAAGTAAGTAACAGAAAAGACAGTAATGCTGGCACACACAAGGAGGGGCTTGTTATTTCTTGTAACAAGACCCCTGAGGAAGGTGGTTGCTGAGGTTGGTTCCGCGCTCAGCGATGCAGTCAGTGCTCTAGGTCTTTCCGTCTTCATGCTCTGCCATTCTTTCCATGTTCACTCTTGTCCTCATACTTGCCGCCTCATGGTCACACGTTGACCGCCACAGTTCCAGGCATCACCTTCATGTGCAGGAGCGAGGGGTGCTGTGCAGCAACTTCCCTTTTATCAGGAAAGCAAAACTTTTCCTAGAAAGCCCACAGCAGATTTCCACTCATTGGTTACCCTCAGCTATTACTCCCTTAGCATGGCGAAGAGGGCCCTTGGCTCTTTCTGATTCTTCGGTGGAAGAGGCAGAAAAAAGGGCTTTGCTTGTGGGTGTTGGGCTCATCAACCCACAGGGTTTGCCACAGCTCTCCAGCATAGTCCTCTTTCTCATAAATATTTAAGTCATTCCTTGGGTCATCTTTTAGAATGCAAATACTTTTGGAAGGGATAATATACTAAAATAATTAACACTGAAATGTTAGTTACGTACCACATGATGTTTTTCTAGACAGGAGGCACCTGAGCACAGGGACTGGGGGATGGGCCAGCACGGAGATGTCAAAGACACAGTCTGCCTACTTCCCAACTTCAGGTGATGCTGGCTAGCATTGGGACTTTTGCTTTACCTTCTTACACCGCAAGAAGACCAAAAACCTGTCAAGCCTAAAGGCAGGGCCATGTCTGATGGTGGTTTTTAGGAACTTGGGC
Source organism: Macrotus californicus (assembly GCA_007922815.1). Lineage (NCBI taxonomy): Eukaryota > Metazoa > Chordata > Mammalia > Chiroptera > Phyllostomidae > Macrotus > Macrotus californicus. The sequence continues at coordinate 27,431 of VMDR010010330.1, read as the reverse complement.
TTTGGAAACACAGCCCTGGGTTGACTGCCAGCTCTCACTTGCAGCTGCCTTGCTGTAGCAGTTTTCTGTTGCAGCTGTAACAAATTATCACCAACTCGGTAGCTTAAAACAACACAAACTTATCATTTCACAGTTCTTCAGGTCAGGAGTCTGACACGGATCTCACAGGTGAACATCTACCCTGGGAGCAGTTAGGTCCTTGCGTGTGTCAGGCGGGAGGTGACTGGAAGGGGTATAGGTCTCTGCTGGGGTGCTGGTCATGTTCTTTGTCTTGATCAGGGTGCTGGCTACAGAGATGTGTACAGTTTGTGAACAGTGACGAGCTGTACGTGTAAGAAATGCTTGCGCTTTCCTGCATGAGTTTTGCTTCAAAGAAAAGTTGAAAACAAAAACAGAAACAAATATTTTGGGAGGTCTCCATTTTCTGCTTGGAGAAATCAAGGCAAAGATTGAGCCAGAGTCCCGTCTGTGAGACCAGACACTGGGCAGCCTGCCCCACAGTCTTTCAAGTTCAATGTAGTTGAGGCCAGTTCCCAACACTAGTTACACATACATTTCTTAAATCTCTTGAGGAAAATTTCTGCTCTCATTTGCTCTCGCCATAGAGTCTCATTTCTTTTGCAAGTGAAAGGTGCCTTGTATCCTTTAGGCACACCTGTAAAAACAGAACTGATACCGTCACATGTCCATGTCTGTTTCATTTTTTTTCAGACACAGTGGAAAACATGCCATTATAATAAACCCCTTTTCCATCCTGGGCAGCTGGAAAATTACGTTATGATTGAAATGACATCATGCAGCTACGACACCGAGCCAGCAGCTGTTCTGAGAAATCTGGGTGAGGCAGTGACAGCATGGATGTGAACACCACTTGGCAATGAATCTCACACTTTTTATTAGCAAATGGCTTTTTTACTGCCATGACCCTTCAGAAAGCGAAACTGAGGCAGCTACACCATCTGAGGCCACCGATCACATCACCCAAGATCCCTTATCTCTGAAACTAACCACACTGGCCCAAACAGGCCAAGCAAGAATGAGAGAGGGGAGAGCTCATTTTAAATGACTGGCTCCAAAGGCAGAACCAGGTGGCAGGGCTGTAGAGGGTGCTGGGGAATGGTTCAGCCTTCTCTCCATCTCCATCAATTGTTTCTAAAGTGACCACGACGATTGTTTCTAAAGTGACCACAAGTAGTAGTAGTCATAATGATGGCATATAGTAGCAACAGTAGTAATAGTAGTAATTATAGTACTATGATGATCTCCTCTGATGCAGACTGTTGATGTTCTGTGACAAAATAGTTTAGCCCCAACCCAATATAACATCAGGACAAGGCCCTGACCCTCCCCCAACTTTTCAACTTTTAGGATGAACCATGTGAAACTCCTGCTATCTGACCATTTTCAACATCCAAAAATGGGCAAATTCACATGGCTCATCCTACTAGACTGGCCCTCCACCACCCAAGATCCTTGTCTGCAAAACTGTCAGAAGCTACCACAGGTCTAGGGGAATCCCCACAGTTCTTAAGCAACAGAGAATTAGAAATGCGGCCGCATCCTTTGTGAAAAAGCACAGATGATAGGCCCTGGACAAATGACACTGTGCTGTCCTCAGAAAGGGCTGGACTCTAGGTCAGGACCCCCCTGTGCTCTGCCTGCTTGAACGTGAAGCCCTGTGCCTTAGATTAGAAGCATTTCCTCAAGTCAACAGCAGAAGCAGGAGTGGCCAGAGGAGGGAGGAGGGAGCAGCTCTCACTCCCGAGCCCTGAGGGAGGCTAAGCGGATCTGCTGCTGAAGTGCTGCGTGCTGCAAGGCCACCCAAGCCCCACGCCTACACCTGCAAGCCAGAGGGAACGAGGCGGGGATCCCAGCAGGGTGACTTCAGCCCACCAGCCTGCAGCACATGCCCCGCCCCTCCTTCTGCAATGGAGTCAACCCCCAGTGGGTTCAGGCATTGTGTGGAACAGGCTCCAGTGGGAAACGGCGTGCTGTCTCATAGCTGCTTTCCAGAGGTGAACATGTGTGCCAGATTCGTGTAGCCAGCTGCCAGGGAGGGCTCAGGGGAAAATAACAGGTTCATTTTGATGGAGGACTGGCAGTGAGGAGGAGAAATGAGAGGGTAGGGGCACTGTCAAGGAGCAGAAAATTGGTATATGATAGGGGAGGAAGGGCAAATCTGGCGGTGGGTAGGTGCTGACTCCAAGGCCGGCACAGACTCTGGCCCACAGCTCTTCCGCTGCAGCCACAACAAGTGAGATGGCCTGGGGTGCAAGGACGAGCTAGCACTGAAGCTGGGGGAGCTGTAAGACTGGTTCTGGAATCCCTCGACACTCAGTCCAAACGGGATCTCAGAGATCCATTCCTCCGCACTCTGCACGTAAGAGGACAAAGACCCAGGAACCCAGTGTCCACTGCCACGAGGAGGCAGCTGCCGGTGTGCCCCAACAGTCCCCGTCAGACTTGCGTCCACAGGACACTTTATTCAAAACCGGTCCACAAAGTCCCAGTCATGCCAGGGCCGGTCTGAAACTGGCAACGAAAGCGAGAGTGGTGGCCCAGGGCAGAAATCGGTGCATGCCACACGCCAGCCACATGCACGAAATGCTTCCGAGACAAACGTCGCGGCACAAAAGAGCAGCTGACTGTGACGACATTTACTCTAGTGAGACTTGGCCTTTTCTTCTGCTGACAAAGGGCTACCCTTAAGGAAAGATTCAGCCACCCTGATCTGTTGTTCACTGGTTTTTATGAGGGGGACAGCAACAACGAACGAGAAAAAGAAGACATTTCATGCTATTTTCTAAGTATAAAAAGTGTCACGTTTCACAGTTGTGAAATGACAGTGGTTTACCTAATTGCTTTCAAATTTTCTCTTTTGTTCTTTCATTCTTTTTTATCTTTAAGGCTCTGAAAATCCACCTTTGGATTGAACGCATCTGAGGAAAGCAGGCCTGGCACAAAGAAAAACCGGGTGACGCCTGCAGCGTCAACGTGGGTGACCTTAACTGCAGTGTCCGCTGTCACAAACGCTGGAATGCGTGGAATAAAACACCCAGAGCCGCTGCCTCGGTTCTCCTGAGAACGGGCCTCAGTCACAGGTCCACGCGTGTGATCCCACACGTGCCCCTCACTGTGAAAACTGCTCACGTGACCAGGCAATGGGGGCCTCAAAGCAGGCCAGGCCAAGCCCGGTGTGCTTGTGTTCCATAATATCCTGGGCAACACTGCTTGTCGTGGTGGCCAAGTCCAGTCCTCCCGAATTTACTGCCTATTCCACGTTTTAAGTCTAATTACCTAAACACATACTAGGAGGATGGCAAAATTATTTTTGACTTAGAAAAGAAAATACTAGAATATTAGAATAAGATTAATGTCTCTGGTTTACCAGTGACTAGACTCGGCTGAAGTCTCTGGTATTCGAGAGAACCAAAAGGGCGAAATATTTGTGTTGACGGATGTATTTCCAATGTCTCGCATTTGTGTGCTGCAGATGGACATAATTAGATTTTAAAGCTTTGTGTGGGTGGTGCAAAATGTACCAAAGACATTCAGCTTCCTGGGGGCTTTAGCAGTTCTGGTTTCCCCTTTTCTCCCTCTGCCTGTCCACTGTCTTCTTGATCAGCTTAAGTTCACAGTGGCTTCTGACCGACTGTGTGACAATTCTGTGTATGGTCACTATACAGCTGAGTGAAATAACAAATGCAAGTCAAGGGCCCACCCCAGCACCGAACACACAGTAAATGGTCCACAAATGTCCGTCCCTCCCTCTCACGCTCTCTTAGAGTGCTAAGTGCTTTCAAGTCCCTGTTTAGAATCGATTCTTCAAACCCCTCATGAGAGTGTAAAGTGAGCATCCTGCTCGTACTGGGGGGGGGGGGGGGGGGGGCGTCCAGGAGGGGCTGGTGGCTGGTTTATTCCTCCCGACAAGATCCTGGCACAGTCTGAGCCAGACCGACACTAGCTTTCTCGGCCACAACTCAGCTGCAGGGCTCCTGGACTAAACTGCTTCTTTAGGTGGCCTGCCACACTGAGGTGTGTTTTTTAAATCTGTGCAATAAAATTTGGTGTGGTTGGAGAGGCGGGGGTGGATGGGAACCCACCCACAGGCAAATGACGTCAAAAAGTACAGGGAAACATTGGGCTTCTCTGTTCTCAAGAAGCTTCTGCTGTGTTAAGCAACCTGAGAAGGAAGCTGACTTTTCAATAAAAAACAGCCGCTTTGGCAGCTGTCTGAGACAGCCTGGGGTCTTATACTTCCCTTCTCAGGAAAAGTGGGGAAAATAATTTCCATAAGTTGGAAAGGAAGAAACATGGAATTCAAAGAGCCTCAGAGCTGGAAAGTCACTTGAAGGTTATTTGTTGTAATCCGTACTTTCAAATAGCAAATGAGGAGACTGAGGCTCTGAGCAGGTTAGGGACTGAGCCCCCGGCCCTGGATTTCCAGGACAGCCCACTCCCTGTACCACACCAACCTCACAAAGTCAAGTGCCTGCCCCTCTGCCCACAGCTCAGAGGAGAAAGTGCCTTGCATTGCCGTAGGCACAGGGTTGTTTCAATGGAGGTTCATGGGTGGCCGAGGGGAGAACCCACTGACACCCTGAGACCAGAGACCTTTCCTGGGAAGAGGCTCTGGAGAGGCCGTGCATGTGTGTATGTTCGTGTAAAGGGTACACGACCAGGCAGGTTGTTCCTCTTCTACCTTTACCCACAGCAAGTAGACTGCTGTGTGGGGTTGAGCACACTTGGCCACAGACCATTCCATCTGCACCCTGCATCCTGGAACACTGGGAGTATCCTGGGAACATGGGGACTAGGGCCAACCACTGGGCCTCTCAGCTCTTTGGCTTTCTCCTCTGCAGAGAGGGCCCTGAGGCAGAGCTAAGGGACAACTGAGGAGTCACAAAGCAAGGCTACCCACATATTCTATCTGCGGCTGCAGGCTGAGCTCTTCCTTGTGTCTTCAGGAAACCAACTGAGCCTGATTTAAAAATACTGTTATGTCACTCACGAAATTATTCATATTTTCCTTAGTAAATTAACTCTCCCATTGGTGACCTCCCAAAACTGAACTCCTTCAATTAACACAGTGATACCCTTATAATTTTATAACATACAATTATTACCCTTATATTTGGTAATTTTTACTAAATTATTTTACCAAATTTATGAAATATTTTTATCAAATATTTTAAAGACCATTCACATTCATCTTTTCTTTCTCTTTTTAACGGAACTGTAACAGTTTTGTATGGGTTGTGGATTTTTTTCCCTTCAGGCGAGAAAATGTTGGCTTAGAAAGAGAAAAGGGCCTGGACAGCAGGCCTGGGGTGGCAGAGCTGGAACTTGAGCCTGGCCTTCTTTCTATCCCTCTGCACACACATGCAGCAGGTCCACCTTTGGTTCCATGGTTCACCAAGTGATTTCAATCAGGGAATCTAAGTTCTTGGGCTAAGAATGGGTTGGAAAAATAGAGCATAAAAGACAGGTGCTGATGCAGAACGATTCATTCAGCAAATATTTACTGAGAGCCTGCTAAGTGCCAGGCCCTGTGCTCACTGCTTGAAATACATTAATGAACAAAGGGGACAGGGATATTCACCCTCCAGTCAACATGGCAGCACAGGGAAACGCGGCTCACTTTCTCACACAACCACATCAAAATTACAACCAAATTATAGAACAACCATCACTCAGAACCATCAGAAATTGAGTTGTATGGAAGTCTGACAACTACAGAATTAAAGAAACCACATATATCCAGACTAATAGAAAGCAGGCACATGTGGAACAGGCTGGTCCCACATCCACATGAGGTGGATAAAAATTTGGGAGGGATATCTCAGGAGTGAGAAGTCGTGGCCCCCCACCAGGAGCCCCAGCCCAGGGTTCCAGGGCCAGGATAAGTCCCCACAACTTCTGGCTGCCAAAACCAGTGGGGACTGAGTTGGTGAAAGAAACATCTGGAGTCCCAAGCAGTTCTTGAAGAACCCACACACAGACTTACTCAGACTCACTCCCTCTGAGCTCCAGTCTGGAGGAGCAGCTTGGAAAGTGTCAGTGGCACACAGGGAGGAAGTGAAGTGTCTGGCTTCAAGGTGAGAGCAGGGGGACAGCTTCCTCCCAGACAGAAAGGTGGACAGAAGCCATTGTCCCTTTTCTGAACTCTTCCTCCACAGAACCACAGAGCCAGCAGGCTGGTGCCATATCTGAGACTCCATCGACCTGGCTAACACTGTTTGTCCTGTCCTGGAGATCCCCAGAGACTCTGTCCCATGCAACATATGGGCCCAACATATGGGTCCACCCAAGATGCTTTTCCATAGGAATAGCTGGTCTTGGCTCATGCTTCAAAACCTCCTAAATCCTCTCAAACAAACAGCCAGCCAGCCACAGTGAGCCCTGAGCCCCCACACTTCTTGCTATGTGGCCTAAAGCCCAGCACTAGCAGCGGCCATCACAGATTGCTTTATAGCTCAGGCAGGGTGACCCTGGGCAAAGTACAGGTGAGGGCTGACCTCAGACTGCATCACCTGTGAAACTCCAGAGCCTGTGCACCCAATGGACAGCTACAGACCATGTTGGAGCACAATCACTTGGCCCTGAACAGCTGGTCCTCCACGGAGGACAGAGGTTGGTGGTCAGTGGTCACAGCCAGTCCTTGCGGATGACTGATCTGGCTAAATCCCTCTCATTGAACTCCCAACAGCAACCAAGGCTCGACTACAAGAGGAGGGTATACTCAGCCCACACAAAGGGCACACCTCGAGTACCCAGCTTGGGTGATAGGGAAGGATGTGCCACTGGACCCTAGAATACCTACTACATTGGGCAGTGCTATGAAGACAGGGAGTCATAGTACCTCTACCTAAAACTTAGAAAAACAAACACAGGCAGGCTGCCAAAAAAAGGAGATGAAGAAACATGGACTGAATGAAAGAACAGACCAAAACTTCAGAAAAAGAACTAAACACAGTGGAGATAAGCCATCTACACGATGCAGAGTTCAAAACACTGGTTAGAAGGATGCTCAAGGAACTTAGTGAGGACCTCAACAGCATAAAAAAGATGCAGTGAGAAACTAAGGATGCACTAATTGAAATAAAGAACAATGTACAGGAAACAACAGTAGATTGGCTGAATCCAAGAATCAATTCAATGATTTGGAACACAAGGAAGCAAAAAGCAACCAACCTGAAGAACAATAAGAAGAAAAACAAATCCAAAAAAAGTGAGGGTAGTATAGGCAGCCTCTGGGACAACTTCATGTGTTCCAACGTTTGCATCATAGGGGAGCCAGAAGGAGAAGAGAAAGACCAAGAATTTGGAAATCTATTTGAAAAAATAATGAAAGAAAACTTCCCTAATTTGGGGAAGATAATACACATGCAAGTCCAGGAAGCAAGAAAGTACCAAACAAGATGAATGCAAAGAGGCCCACTTCAAGACACATCATAATTAATATGCCAAAGGTGAAAGATAAAGGGAGCATCTTAAAAGCAGCAAGAGAAAAGAAGTTAGTTACCTACAGGGGAGTTCGATAAGCCTGTCAGCTGATTTTTCAAAAGAAACTTTTCAGGCCAGAAGAGATTGGCAAGAAATATTCAAAGTCATAAAAGCAGGGACCTACAGCCAAGATTGCTCTACCCAGCAAGGCTATCATTTAGAACAGAAGGGCAGATAAAGAGCTTTTCAGACAAGAAAACACTAAAGGAGTTCATCATCACCAAACCATTATTACATGAAATGTTAAAGGGACTTATTTAAGAAAAAGATCAAAACTATGAACAATAAAATGGCCTAAATACAAATCTATCAATGATCGAATCTAAAAAACAAACTAAGCAAACAAGAACAGAGACAGAATCATGGATACTGAGAGCATTTTGATAGCTACCAGTTGAGAGGGTGGTATAGGGGAATGGGTGAAGAGGTGAGGGAATTAAGAAGTACAAATAGGTAGTTACAGAATAGCCATGGGGATGTAAAGCACCTTAGAGGAAATGGAGTAGTCAAAGAACTTATACACATGATCCGTGGACATGAACAAAGGTGTGGGGATTGCCTGAGAGAGTGAAATGTGCTGAACAGGGGGAGGGGGGGGCAAAGGGGGAAAAATTGGGATAACTATCATAGCATAATCAATAAAATATAATTTTAAAAAAAGGGACGGGGACTGGGGTCCACATGAAGATCACAGTCCAGCAGTGGGAGACATTCCATAAACAAACTTTCACTTCTGTATCGAGCCATTCACTTCTCTCCCTCTCCTGGTTCCTGTGTTTTCACAGTAGAAACTTCGGGTCATGTCTGGATCCCCCCACCCCTCGTTTTGTATTCTGCTCACTCCCAGCGGCTGCAGCCCCTCCTCCCAGAAGCCCCCACTCCCCACTCCCCAGAGAATGGCGGGAGTGATGGATGGTTCTGCACAGTGTCTGACTGTTCTAGAACGCGTGTTGGCAGTTGTCGGTGATGGGTGCTATTATCTGATCATTGACAGATTTCATTATTTGTAGCTCTCTGTTATAGCTTTTACTGGAAGTGGCGTGTGTCTGTGCATCCTAGAGTGTGTTTTATGATAGGTTTTAACAGGGTTGGGGTAAAGGTGGGAGGTAAGCAGCTTTCCAAAAGGGATCAGTGATATGTACAGGGACGGTACATTTGAGTGTCAAGGCTGTTCCTCTAAATACAACTACAGAGAAGAAATGATAAAAGAATGTATTTTTACTATTTTGACTAAACTAGAATTTTAAATCAAATTTTTATCTTTTCTTCTTGTCTATATGCAAATCTCAGTTTCTTGACCCACAGGCTAATTCCTCCATCTCACTTGTGTGGTATCTGGGGGTTCAGGACAGTTATTTAATGCAATCCCTACACAATAACTGCTTTTATAACATTTCAAACCACCTTTCTTAAACAATATGTAAGTGGAGTATAAAGAAGCCAAGGTTTTAAATTTACTAAAAGATCACTGATTGCTTTTGGCTTGTTATTGAGATAAACAAAATGCATTCTTTAAACATGAAATAAAAAAAAAGGATGAGAGAAACAAATAACATAGAAGCATAAGTAGCAACTCAAAAATTATTGTCTTGGTTTATTTTATGTTGTAGCTACACAAGCCATCCCTTTTTGTGAGTCTGTCAATAAGATATCTGTTATGCTTTTGTACAAAGAACAAAGATGCTTTTATCAATTCTCAACTGTCTGTAGGACAAACCATTCATGCTGTCAAACCCCCTAAAACCTTTTCAGCAAATAATGAAATCCATCAGTGACAAATGTCAACACACTAATTTGTTAAATGCAAAACAATGGCAACATTCAGACAAGGCGCTTCGTTCCATGTTCTATCAGCACTCCAATTTGTACCAAGTCGCAGGCAACCCACGGATCGTGCAGTATTAAACAGGGCTGCATTACAATGACTGAAACTGGAACAATAAAGCCCCCTTAGCTAGAATGCTAATAGTGCAGCTGAAATGTGTGCTGTGAGTCTAGCATATGCAACTCCTTCCCAACTACTAGGAATTCTATGATGACACCGATCTCTAATAAAAAGTGGTTATATAACTCAGATGGATGCATTTTTGGTGGAGGAAAAAAGAAACCTGAAAAATAAAATTGAAGTCCTAGAGAAGACCTTAGAATTCAGTCCAATAAGACCAATTACGGCAAAATGAAATTCTTAATGTATAAAACATACAATGAGAGGATCTTCCTAATTTTTATTCTTGATCATGATAAAAAAGGATAGCTAACTGAGGCTGTCACATTCTACATTATGGCAGACTTTTTTTTTTAAAGACTGAAAAAAATCAAACCCCAAGAGTGGGTGATGCTGAGGCACAGGGCTCTGTCTGTCTGCACTGTGAGAGGCAAAGCCTCTGAGTAAGGCTTCCTTGTGACTTTTTAACAAACAGCTTCAAATGATGCCCTGAACCCCAGAGGACTCGCAGCCATACATACTTGAGCTCCTTGCCCAACTTCATGATAATTCTGACTTCAGGCCACGTTCTTTACCTCTCTGGGCCCGAGTTTCCTATCTCCAAAATGAACATCACAACCACTTTTCAGAGAAGCTGTATGGATTTCCAGTGCCATGCACATCTTTGGTCAATAAATGGCTTGGCCAGACTTCCCTCAGGTCATTTGATTTCACCTCTTTTACTTCTGGAGAGATTAACTCAGTCGGACTTGTGGGCAGCTCAGCTGAGAAAGCATCACAGAGCAGCATTCAGGACAAAAAGAAGCGAGTGCAGTCCAGTGGCATCAAATGGCCATCCAATGGCCATCACAAGCATTGAGGGACAGTTTAAAAAGGGTATTGAGTTTGGGTTTCAGTGTTTCTTCAGTTAATTAGATTGCTGTAAAGAAAGGGTCAGGAAGACCCCTGACGAATGCACCCACTGATCTATTCACTACAGTTTTCCCCTGGCACAGGGGCCTGCTGGCCTTCTTTAAAATAGAAGTAAACAAGCAGAGGAACATCAAGGAACATGGAATATAAAAGGTCATCACAAAAAGACAAAAATGAATTTCCAATTTTCTTTAACTGGCTGGCATGTGCGCACACACACACACACACATATAGTTGTATCTAAGAAAATAATAGAAAACTGAGGGCCAGAAAATGTAGCTAAGTTGTGGCTAAAGAAGTAGATAAACACATCTTCTTTGTAGAAGATAAGTCACATAAATCACACCACTGGTATGTTGGAAACATCCACAGTTGGGCAATTGCCACCTGCCTGTCTCAAAAGCCACTCCTTCTCAATTCTTTCTTTAAAAATATTTTTATTGATTATGCTATTATAGTTGTCCCAATTTATTTCCCCTTTCCCCCTCCATTCAGTACCCCCCTTCCCACCAGCATTCCCACCCCTTAGCTCATGTCCATGGGTCATGCATACAAGTTTCTCCACTGCCTGTACTATTCTTAACCTCCCCTGTCTATTTTGTACCTACTGTTTATGCTTCTTATTCCCTGCATCTTTTCCCCCAACCCCCAACCCCCTCCCAACTGATAACCATCCAAATGATCTCCATACTTATGATTCTGTTCCTGATTATTTGCTTAGTTTGCTTTTTTAGATTCAGCTGTTGATAGTTGTGAATTTGTTGCCATTTTAATGTTTGTTGTTGTGATCTTCTTTTTCTTAAATAAGTGCCTTTAACATTTCATGTAATAATGGCTTGGTGATAATGAACTCCTTTAGTTTTATCTTGTCCGGGAAGCAGTTTATCTATCCTTGCATTCTAAATGACAGCTTTGTAGGATAGACTAACTTAGGTTGTAGATCCTTGATTTTCATGACTTTAAATACTTCTTTCCAGCCCCTTCTTGCCTTCAAGGTTTCTTTTGAGAAATCAGCTGATAGTCTAATGGGAACTCCTTTGTAGGTAACTCTCCACTTTTGTCTTGCTGCTTTTAAGATTCTTTCCTTATCTTTAACATTTGGCATTTTAATTATAATGTGTCTTGGTGTAGTCCTCTTTGGATCCAACTTAATTGGGACTCTCCTGGAGAGGAGATTGTACCACTGCCTGGCTTCTGGGAATATGCACAACCCATGCTTCCTGGACTTGTATGTCTATTTCCTCCACCAGATTGGCAAATTTTCTTTCATTATTTTTTTCAAGTAAGTTTTCAATTTCTTGCTCTTCCTGTTCTCCTTCTGGTACCCATATGATTCGGAAGTTGGTACATTTGGAGCTGTCCCAGAGAGTCCTTATACCATCCTCGTTTGTTTGTTTTTTTCATTCTTTCTTCTTCTTGCTATTCCGGTTGAAATGTTTATTACTTCCTTATGTTCCAAATCATTGATTTGAATCCTGGCTTCCTCCCCTCCACTGATGGTTCTCTGTAGATTTTTCTTTATTTCACTTAGTGTAACCTTCATTTCTTTCTTTATGCTGTTGCCATTCTGAATGAGTTCTCTGAGCATTCCAATCACCAGTGTTTTGAACTCTGCATCTGATAGTTTGGTTATCTACACGTTGTTTAGTTCTTTTTCTGGGATTTTGTTTTGTTCTTTCACTGGACCATGTTTCTTTGTCTCCTCAGTTTGGCAGCCTCCCTGTGTTTGTTTCTGTGTACTAGGTAGAGCTGCTTTGACTCCCTGTCTTAGTAGTGTGGCCTATTATAGATAAGGCACCTGTAAATTGTGTGGGGCAGAGCCTTAGGTAATCACCAAGGTGGAGCAACCCACTTCACTGGGCACTTTGTGGCTCTGTGTGGGGGGAGGACTTTGAGAGGGGACTGTACCACTGCCTGGCTTCTGGGGGTTTGTCCGGCACTTGCCCCCTTTCTAGTCATTTTACCCACTTCCCGCATGTGATTAGAGCCCTTCCAGCTGTTGCCCTGGTGCTGAATCCCAGAGTGGGTGGGTTTGCATATGTTCTAAGCCTATGCAGGCCCTTTAAACTTTCAGTCTCCTGAAAATCCAGCAGTTACTTCCACAGTGCCAACCCTCATCAGTTTTCACATCTAGAAGTTATGAGGATTTATCTTTCCAGTACTGGAGCCCTGAGCTGTGCAGTCTGGCCTGGGCTAGGATCGCTCACTCCCAAGATATATCCACCCAATTTTTATCCACCATATGTAAATGTGGGACTGTCCGTTCTGCTGGCTCCCTGCACCTCATTGGGTCTCTGCACCTCTCCTACAATCTCCATGACTCCGCCCCTCCTACTCACCTGAACGAATGTGGCCTTTTTAAATCCTTGGTTGTTGTAGTTCCATATCGCTGGATTTTCTGATGGTTCTGGGTGTTGTCTTCAGATCTAGTTGTAATTCTTTCTGTGGCTGCATAAGGAGGCAAAGCGTATCTACCTACACCAACATCTTGACCTGAAAATTCCACTTCTTATCATTTCTATTGGGTACAATGCACTGCTATGCTTCTTTCTATTCATAAATGGGGACGTGCCGTTGTGGGAGGTATTGAGTAGCTACTGTGTTTTACCTTCCCAGTCACCTGTGTTTTAGAAGCTGACTCCACTCACACTGTCACCACCACGGATCTGTTTGCTGAGCTGAAGCTCAAAACACAAAGCAAGATCCAGTCAGCTTCATTATTTTCCTTTCTCATCTTCCAAACATCATTCACACTGAACCCTATTAACCTTTCTTCATCTCTTTCTATATATGTGTATGAAAGAAATATTAACTGACACATTCACTGGGAAACTAAAAGATGTCTTTTTTCTATGCTTAGAACTCAGTCACTTAACAGCACACACAAGTCAATTCTAAGTTCAAGTATAGTCTGGGAACAGGACCATTGGCATCTCCTGGGAGCTTATTACAAATAAAGAATCTTGGCAGCATCTCAGAATTGCCAAATTAGAGCCTACATTTTAATAAGAACCCCAGTTGATTCACATGCATATTAAAGTTTTAGAAGCACTCTCCTAAGTGAAAAGTATATGCATTTTAAGTAAAAGTGGTTGAAGAAGCTGGATTTTGTTTTTTTACTTGTTTGTTTTTCTCTGGAAGACAGCAAAAGATGTTTGGGACCCTGAGCAGCAGGGGGCAGTCCTTAGGACTCAAAGGTTAATCCCATATTCTGAAGATACACTCTACATTTAACAACTATCAGATGGCACACCAACCATATGTGGAATATTGTACTAGGTGGAGGGGATTTAAGGATGAATAAATACAGGGCCCATCTTCCCATTTAAAACATTCATTATCCCGTGACATAATAAAAACCATACATGAAAATCCCATACTCAATGGTGAAAAACTGAAAACTTTTCCTCTAAGAGGAAGAACAAGGCAAGGATGCCCACTCTCACCACTTTTATTCATCATGGTATTGAAAGTCCTAGCCAAAGCAATTGGGCAAGAAAAAGAGATAAATGCATCTGAATTGAAAAGAAAGAAATAAAACTGTCACTATTTGTAGAAGACATAATGTTACATATAGCAAACCAAAAAACTATTACAACTATTAAACAAATTCAGTAAAGCTGCAGGATACAAAATCAATATTGTGGTGGTGACAATATACAAAAATCAGTCACATTTCTATAAACTAATAATGAACTACCAGAAAGAAAAATAGAAAAAAAATCCACTTAGAATTGCATCAAAATGAATAAAATACCTAGGAATAAATTTAACCAAGGAGGTGAAAGATCTGTGCACTGAAAATTATAAGACACTCACAAAGGAAATCAAATTAAACACAAATAAATGAAAAGGTCCTCTGTGTCCATACTATCCAAAGCAATCTACAGGTTCAAAGTAATCTCTATAAAAATTTTAATGGCATTTTTCACAGGAATAGAACAAAGAATCCTAAAATTTGTGTACAACCACAAAAGACCCCAAATAGCCAAAGCAATCTTAAAGAAGAAGAACAAAGTTTGAAGCATTATGCTTCCTGATTTCAGTCTATATTATAAAGTGATAGTAATCAAAGCAGTACAGTATTGGCATAAAAACTGACACAAAGGTTAATAGGATGAAATGGAGAACCCAGAAATAAAACCACGCATATATGGTTCATTAATTTATGACAAAGAGAAAACATATGCAATGAAAAAATGACAGTCTCCTCAATAAGTGGTATTGGGCACACTGAACAGTCATATGGAACAGAATGACACTGGACCACCATCTCACAGCATGCACAAAATTAACTCAAGATGGGTTAAAAACCTGAGTGTGAGACCTGAAACCATAAAAATCCTGTAAGAAAACATAGGTGGTAAGCTCCTTGACATCAATCTTGGTGATGATTTTTAAATATCTGACACCAGAGAGTTCCAGCCAAGACAGAGGCATAGATAGAAATGCTTCGCTTCCTCACAAAAACAAAAGAAGGATAACAACCAATTTAAAATAAAAACAACCAAAACTGCCAGAAAATCAAACTATATGAATGTCCGACAACCAAGGGGTTAAAGAAACATTCATCCAGACTGGTAGGGGAGGGGGCAAAGATGGGCAGCCAGAGAAGAGAGGACAGGTGGCAAGGTGGCCGACCATGGGCGAGGCAGGGGGCTGACTGACCCAGTGGTCCCACATTTGCATGCAGATGAGCTGGGAGGAACAACTGGGGGCGGGGGAGCAAGACAGACCCCAAAACCCAGGGTTTCAGCATGGGAAACTAAAAACTCAAAATCTCTGGCTGTAAAATTCGGGGGGTGGGGTGTGACAGTGAGAGAAACTCCCAGACTCACAGGAAAGTGTAGTGGAGAGGCCCCAGGGGTCCTGGAATGTATACAAGCCTACCCACCTGGGAATCAGCATCTGAAAGAGCACAATCCATTGTGGGTAGCTGGGGGAAATGACTGAAAGCCAGTGGAGAGCTGAGCAAGCAGCATTGTTCCCTCTGACCCTTCCCCCACACACAGCCCAGCCCTGGTAAATACCGAAGGCTCCACCCCTTATAATGTAACAGGTATGCCAAGACAAAGATATATGGCACAAATGAAAGCACAAATCAAAACTCCAGAAAAAGAACTAAGCAATAAGGAGATAAGACAACCTGTCAGATGCATAGTTCAAAACACTGGTAATCAGGATGCTCAGAGAAATGACTGAGTTTGGTTGCGAAATGAAAGGAGGAATGAAGGCTACACAAAGTGAAATAAAGGAAAATATGCAGGGAACCAAAAGTGAAGGAAAGGAAACCAGGTCTCAAATCAATGATTTGGAACAAAAGGAAGAAACAGACATTCAACTGGAACACAATGATGAAACAAGAATTCAGAAAAAATGAGGAGAGGCTGAGGAACCTCTGAGACAACTTTAAACACTCCAACATCTAAGTCAGAGGGGTACCAGAAGAAGAAGAGGGAAAGCAAGAAATTGAAAATTTATTTGAAAATATAATGAAGGTGAACTTCCTCAATCTGGCAAAGGAAACAGACTATCAGGAAGTCCAGGAAGCTCTGAGAGTCCCAAAAAAGTTGGACCCAAAGAAGCACACACCAAGGCACATCACATAAATTGCCAAAGATTAAAGATAAGGAGAGAATCTTAAAAGCAGCAAGAGACGAGGAGAAAATGACCTACAAAGGAGTGCCCATAAGACTGTCAGCTAATTTCTCAAAAGAAATTTTGCAGGCAAGAAGGGGCTGGAAAGAAGTATTCAAAGACATGAAAAGGAAGGACCTACATCCAAAATTACTCTATTCAGCAAAGCTCTCATTTAGAATGGAAGGGCAGATAAAGTGCTTCCCACATACAGTCAAGTTAAAGGAGTTTATCATCACCAAGCCCTCATTATATGAAATGTTAAAGGGAATTATCTAAGAAATAGAAGAAGATAAAAAACTAGAAGAAGCAGAAGAAGATCAGGAACAGTAAAATAACAACAAACTCACTACTAGCAACAACTGAACTTAAAACACAAAAAAACTAAGCAAACAACTAGAACAGGAAGAGATCACAGAAATGGAGATCACATGGAGGGTTATCAGTGGGGAGGGAGATGGGAGAAAATGGGGGCAAAAGGTACAGGGAATAAGAAGCATAATTGTTAGGCACAAATTAGACAGGGGGAGGTTAGGAAATAAGGAATATTTCCTTATATTAGGAATAGTATAGGAAATGGAGAAGCCAAAGAACTTATATGGACACCCATGGACATGAGCTAAGGGTGGGAGGAATGCTGGAGGGGGGGGGTGCAGGGTGTAGAGGGATAAAGGGGAGGAAACAAATGGGACAACTGTAATAGCAAAATCAATAAAATATACTTTAAAAAAAGATTTGACACCAAAAGTAAAGGCAACAAAAGCAAAAATAAATAAGTAGGACCACATCAAACTAAAAAGCTTCTGCTTAGCAAAGCAACATCAACAAAAGGAAAAGGCAACCTACCAAATGGGAGATTTTTGCAAATCATATATCTGATAAGGGGTTTACAACTCAATAATAAAAAATACATACACATTTGTGTGATAAAAAAAAGGCACAGGATCTGAACAGACATTTTTTCCAAAGAAGATGCACAGAGGCCAACAGGGGTACGAATGGTGCTTCACATCAGCAGTTGGTGGACAAGTGTGAACCAACACCACGAGATGTCATCTCACACCGCTCAGAATAGCTGTTGTCAAAAAGAGAAAAAATCGTTGTTGGTTAGGATGTGAACACGTGTGGACTGTTGGAGGAAACACAAATTTGTGCATCCACTGTGGAAAACAATTTGAAGATTCCTTAAAAATTAAATACAGAAGTACCATATGGTCCAGCAGTTCTACTTCTTGGTATTTATCTGATGGAAGCAAAAATACTAACTCAAAAAGTTATCTGTACCCACACGTTCACTGCAGCATTATTTACAATATCCAAGTCATGCAAAAAACCAAGGAAGTGTTCATCAGTGGATAAATGGATAAAGAAAATGTGGTAAACATACAAACAGAATATTATTCAGCCATAAAGGAAATCCTACCGTTTGTGACAACATGGTTGGAACTTAAGAGCATTACGCTAAGCGAAATAAGTCAGACAGAAAAAGGCAAATGCTGTATGATCTCACTTGTATGTGGACTAAAAAAACCCACTTCACATGTACAGAGAACAGACTGGTGGTTGCCAGAGGTGGGGAGTAAGGGCATAGACAAAGCAGATGAAGGCAGTCCAAGGTGCAAACTTCCAGTTTTCAGCCCTGGGATGCGATGAACAGCAATGCTGCTTACTGTTAATAACACAGCATTGAATGTTTAAGTTTCTACGAGAGTAAAGAGTAAAAGTCCTTATTACAAGACAATGAGCTGTAACTATGTGTGGTGATAGATGTTAACTAGGCTTGTGGTGAATTAGAAATAGAATCCCAACGGTAACCACCTGCTGACACGAGGAAGTACTGGAAAGGTCACTTTTGCCAAGATCCAAGACAAAGTGGGCTAATCCAAGCATTGAGTTATTGTAGGGAAAAAAACCTGAGCAAGGGCTAAGGAACGGGGCACCTGGAAAGTGTCCCACTTAACTGGTGAATCAGATGATACTTATTGAGAAGCTACGTGATTTTGCTTCAAGTCAGTTATCAGAACCTCAGATATATCCAGATCTCAAGGCTAAGTAGAAAACACGCAGTAAAGCAAATACAGACGACATTTGGATTATCCACACTACCCATTTCCTCCTTTAGGGGGAAATCTGAAAGTTAACTAACATACAGATATGCAGAGAAAAATGTTTAAAAGAATTACTTGTATTCACTACAACTGCAGAGGCGGTAGTTTGTTTCCCGTATTTTCTACACAAGTCTCCTAAAATCCTTTCCTGATACAATATGGGCAGGAGCAATGAGAAATAGGCAGACAGATGATGATAACGCAAGAGATTCTCCTCAGAGAGGGAAGCACAGGGAAGATCCAAAGAGCTCAGAAATCGTGAGAAAAAGCAGCTCTGCACTCAGCTCCGAGCGGGGTGAAGAACCACCAGCTCTACATAAGACGTCATCAGGAAACCGGGCTAATATTGTTTAGATCCTTGAAAGTACAGTTTGAAGAATAATTACGTTATAGCTGACTATGTGGTCATCACAATCAATTTTGTGGCATTTAAATTTTAGAGATTAGAACATTCATAAGTCACAAAATGTCTCAGTCAGAAAGGTCTTTTGCCACCACCTTTTCCCAATAGTTTCATTTTACAGATTTAGAAACTAAGGCTCAGAAAGGGTAAGGGACCTGCTAGAGTCCCACAGCAAACATGTGAGTGACAGCCAGTAGTTAGCGGTCACATTTATGCACTGACTCCCAGGGTCCTTCATATCATAACAGTGGTTCCTAACCTGGGTTCTCTCAACTCTCTAAGTCCATGGGAAGCCATGAACTATGTCCAGTATTTTATAAAGTTCAACTGAATCTGTGTACTTGCTGGGAAAAAAGGCAACACAAATTAAAGCACCAGGTCTCTGTTTGGGGTTAAATTGGCTTGAACTCATTGTGTTAATTCTAGCTAGAGACAGTAATTTGGGACATAACCGATGTAAGTTTTAAAATTTTGTAATGGTTACTGAAAAGGTTGTCTGTGCTTTGTTCTTATTTTTCTGTTTTTGTAATTTAATTAATTAAAAGGTATTATGTACAAAGCAAAAAATTCTGTGTAAAAAATTAGCACACAAAGAGAAAAATTCTCTTCTCGTTAGTCCTCCATGTCGACTTTTTCTCCTCCGTGGTAACTACTGTTAAAAGATTGCTATGACTCCAGAAAATAGTTTCAGCAAAATAGGACGAATGCATGGTGGACACTGCATCTTATTTCTTAAGCTGATGGTGTGTCTTGGAACTTCCCCCACATTTAGTTCTACCTCATCCCTGCAGAGAGTTCCAAGGAATGGCGTGGGACAGTGCATTTACTCTGGCCCCTACTAAAGGATGCTTGGGTGATTTCCACAGTTTGGTTTTTACCACGAAAGCTGAAGTCACATTCTTGCTCGTTTACCCACCTACACTTTGGTGAAATTCCTAGCAGTGGAAGACCTGAGTCAAGGAGAATACTATTTGAAACTTGGTTAAATATTGCTAAATTATCCTCAAAGAAGTTATACCAATAATTTCCTCCCACCAAAAATAAAATTGCAGGCTCATTTACCACCTTTCTTTTGGATTACATTATATTTTCATTTTGTGGAGAGATATTTTTAAAAAATATTTGTTAGAACACTTTAAAAAAATAAGGAATTCAGCCCCTTGTTTGACACATGTATTGAATATTCCCCCCTTCCATTAGTTTTATTTTCTTTTGGTCTTGTTTATAGCATTTCTCTCAATAAAAAAAGGTTTTTAAATTATATTTCAATGATTATGTTATTACAATTGTCCCCATTTTTCCCCCTTTGCACCCCTCCACCCAGCACCCCCACTCCCTCAGGCAATCCCCACACCGTTGTTCATGTCCATGGGTCATGTGTGTAAGGCTACTGCACTTCCTGTACAGTACTTTACATCCCCATGGCTATTCGGTAACCACCTACTTGTACTTCTTAGTCCCCTCACCTCTTCACCCATCCCCCTACACCACACTCCCATCTGGCAACTATCAAAACACTCTCCATATCCATGATTCTGTCTCTGTTCTTCGTGTTGCTTAGTTTGTTTATTTTTAAAGATTTTATTTTTCATTTTTAGAGAGAGGGCAAGGGAGAAAGAAAGACAAGAAGAGAAACATCGATGTGCGAGAGATACACCAATCAGTTGCCTCTTCCATGCACCCAAAAGGGGACCTGGCCCACAATGTAGGCATGTGCCCTGATTGGGAGTCGAACCAGCGACCCTTTGGTTTGCAGGCTGGCACTCAATCCACTGAGCCACACCAGACAGAGCTGCTTAGTTTGTTTTTTAGAGTCAATTTTGATACATATGTATTTATTGCCATTTTACTGTTCATAGTTTTGATCTCCCTTTTCTTAGATAAGTCCCTTTAACATTTCATATAATAATGGTTTGGTGATGATAAACTCCTTTAGTTCTTTCTTCTCTGGGAAACTCTGTATCTGTCCTTAGATTCTAAATGATAGCTTTGCTGGATAGACCAATCCTGGCCGTAGGTCCCCGCTTGTCATGACTTTGAATATTTCTTGCCAATTTCTTCTGACCTGCAAAGTTTCTTTTGAGAAATCAGCTGACGGGCTTATGGAACTCCCTTGTAGGTAACTAACTTCTTTTCTCTTGCTGCTTTTAAGATTCTCTCTTTACCTTTAACATTTGACATTTTATTTATGAAAGTATCTTGAAGTATGAAGTTGTCCCTGAGGCTGCTTATACTACCCTCATTTTTTTTGGATTTGTTTTCTTCTTGTTGTTCTGATTGGCTGCTTTTTGCTTCCCTGTGTTCCAAATCATTGATTTGGTTCTCGGCTTCATTCACTCTACTGTTGTTTCCTGTAAATTGTTCTTTATTTCAATTAGTGCATTCTTAGTTTCTGACTGCATCTTTTTTATGCTGTTGAGGTCCTCACTAAGTTCCTTGAGCATCCTTCTAACCAGTGTTTTGAATCCTGCATCTTGTAGATGGCTTATCTCATTTCATTCAGCTCTTTTTCTGGAGTTTTGGTCTGTTCTTTCATTGAGTCCATGTTTTGTCTTCTCCTCATTTTGGCAGCCTCCCTGTGGTTGTTTCTAACTACTAGATAGAGGTGCTTTGAGTCTGCATGTTGGTAGTGCACCCTAATGTAGGTCCTGTTGGGTCCAGTGGCAGGCTGCAGCCTCCCCTATCACACAACCTAGGTACGCGAGGTGCTCCCTTTGTGTGGGCTGAGTACACCCTCCTCTTGCAGTTGAGCCTTGGACGCCATTGGCAGATCAATGGGAGTTATATACCCAGCCAAGTCAACTACAAGGAGTTGCTGTGACCACTGACCACAAACCTTTGCCCTCCATGCACGATCAGCTGTGCAAAGGTCGGGTGGTAGTGCTGTGACATGGTCTACAGCTGTCCACTAGGTGCCCTGGCCCTTGGGCTTCCCGGGTGGTTCAGGGCAAGGTCACCCCCAACCTGTGTTTTGCCCCAAGCTGCCCTTCCTGAGCTACAAAGCAATCTGAGATGGCTGCTACTTTTGCTGGGCTTAGAGATTCCCAGGAGAAGCCAAGCTGTGAATCTAGCCTGGCTGCTGCTAGTGCCAGGCCTGGGGCTCACTGAGGTCAGCTGTTGTTTGTCTGAAAAGATTTAGGAAGCTGTGGAGCAGGAGCCAATCCCTGCCATTCCTATGGAAAAGCAGCTTGGGTGGGTCATAAGTTGGGTGGAGCAGAGTCTCTAGGGATCTCCAAGGAGGGTCACAATGTGATTTCCAGGTTGATGAAGTCTCAGATATGGCAGCAGCTTGCTGGCTCTGTGGGGGGAGGGTTTAGAAAAGGGACAATGGCCTCTGTTTTCTTTCATTCAGACACTTCAGTTTCTCCCTGTATGCCACTGATGCCTTTCAAGCCACTACCCCATCCTGGAGCTCTGAGGGAATGAGTGTCAGCAGGTGAGTCTTTGCGTGGGTTCTTTAAGAGAAACTGCTTGGGGCTCCAGAACTTTCTTCCACCGACTCATTCCCTGCTGGTTTGTGCAGCCAGATGTTGTGGGGAGTTATCTTTCTGGCACTGGAACCCTGGGCCAGTGGGTCTGGTGTGGGGCTGGGACTCCTCGTTCCCGAGATATCCCTCTCGAATCTGCATCCACCACACGTGGGTGAGGGACCAGCCCATTCTGCTTCTGCACCCCTCCTACCAGTCTGGATGGATATGGTTTAATTCCACAGTAGCCAGACTTCCAATGAACTTGATTCCTGATGATTTTAACTGGTGGTTGTTCTATATTTTAGTTGTAATTTTGATGTGGTTTTGTGAACAGGTGAGCCATCTGCCTATAGCGCCATCTTGACCAGAAGTTATTTTGTTACATTTCAAATGCTTAGTAACAAACTGTTCTGATTAATGTATCTTTGTAACATGTTTTAATGTTTGATATAACTAGAACTGTTTATTAATCTTTTGAAAAAATTTCCATGTATTCTCATATATTTATTTTTCAGTGAAACTTTAGTATCTATTTGTCTGTTTTAAAATGTATTTTTATATGTTCATGTTGTGAGATGTGGAGACCAATCTATGTACATTATTATATTTTACATTCAACTTTTGTTTTTTATTTAAATAAACTTTTTACTATGAAATAGTTTTAGATTTATGGACAATTTGTGATGATAGTATACCCCACATTGAGACATTTAAATTGGTAATATTCTACATTAGTACATTCTGGCAAATGTACCATGCTAACAATATTAACACAATAAACCAACATTAATATATTATTATTAAAGTCCATAGTTTATTCACATTCCCTTCGTCTTGCCCTAAGGCCCCTTTTCTGTCCCAGAGTCCATCTAGGACCACATGACATTTAGTCGTCGTGTCTTCTCAGCCTCCTTTTTGTCATGAGAATTCCTCAGACTTTCCTTCTTTTCGATGAACTTGACAATTTTGAGGGGTGTTGTTCAGACATTTTATAGAACGTCCTTCAATCTGGGTTTGTGTGATATTTGTGCTCATAGTTAGACAGGAGTTACAGGTTTTGGGGAGAAAGATCACAGTCATAAAGTGTCATTCTCAACACATCAAAGGACTTGATGTCAATATCACTTACCACTACTGATGCTGACCTGGATCAGGGGGCTGATGCAGTAGTGTTAGGATTCTCCACAGTAAAGCTGCTTTTTCTCCTTATCCATAAAGGACCCTTTAGAAGGGAGTCACCATGCAAAGCCCACACTTAAGGGTTAAGGTGTTACCTATTTCTTTAAGAGGGGGATGTTTACACAAACTATTTGGAATTCTGCACAGGAGATTTGTCTATTTCCTTTATCTATTCATTCAATCATTTACTTATATCCGCAGAGACCCTTTGGCATTTATTTTATACTTTGGGTTATTATCTAATACTGCATTATTTGTTTGTTGCTCAAACTGTTACAGGTCTGACCATTGGGAACGCTTTCCATTGGCTCCTGCATTCTTTTGACATGTCTACATTATCGTCACAGGGTTTTGTTGCCTCTAGCACTTCCTTACTTTCTGGCGTCATTGGACTCTACAAGCTTATTTTATGTTCCCTGCCCCAGGCCTAGCATCAGCCATTTCTCCAAGAAGTCCTGGTCCCTTTCATTGGAAAATGCTATTAGAAACCCAGTCTGGATGCCTGGTGTGATCTTTGTTGTTGGGGTTTCTTTGTTTCTAGGTCCTCTGGGCACACAGAATAAAGAAATTTATGTGTGAATACTATCCCATGTAAATGTACACACCTATATATATTTTCATATTCCGACATATGTACTCATATTAGCATTTAAATCTCTTTCCCCCATCAACTCAACCTGTATCCTACTGATGCTTTATTTATTTATTTATTTTTAAATTAAAATTTTGGGCATGACATTGATTAATAAAAACATTTGCGTAAGTTTCAGGCATACAATTTTATATGACAAAGTATATGGTGTGTACTCATCACACAAAGTCTGGTCTCCTTCCAGCACCATATACTTACCCCCTTTGCCCTCTGTGCCCTCCTCATCTCCCTTCTCCTCTGGTAACCACCTTTTTATTATCTGTTTCTGAGTTTTTTGTTTGTTGCTTTTTGTTTTATGACATATGTATATCATATATACATATGAGTGAACTCATGGGGCTCTTGTCCTTTTCTGGTTGACTTCATTTAGTATAATACTCTCAAGATCCACCTATGTTGTCAAAAATGGCAATATTGCATCTTTGGATGGCTGAGTAGTATTCCATTGTATATATGTATCACATCTTTATCCAATATCTTTCAAATGACACTTAGGTGGTTACCATGGTCTGAATATCACACGAGGGGGAACACACAATAAAATTGGAATTATCTTCTGGAGCGCGGGCCACTTGTAGCACAGGCTTCCCCTGCTAGGTGAGTATTCTAGAAACTCATCTATATCACTGTTCCAGGTGGTGTTATTGTGAGGGGCTTTGTTTGGATTCGGTGAATTTTTTTTGAAGACTCTTTCAACGTGTTTGCCCATTTCATGATGGGTGATTTTTGAGCACACCTGCCCACAATGTGCTGTCTGTTCAGCAGTTTTTGACCAAAAATGGCATGACCCCCATGCCCCACACTCCCTATTCACCTCATCTAGCCCTGATTGACTTTTTTTGTTTCTCCAGATGAAAAAAGTCCTCAAAGTGTAACCTTTGGCCGATATGGAAGAGGTGAAACAAAAAACAGCAGAAGCACTAAAAGTCATCAAAATCAAAGAGTTCAAAAACGGTTTTGAGCAGTGGGAAAAAAGTCTCAATAGGTGTGTTGCATCAAATGTGAAAGGACAAAGCTGGCACCATTTGCTATCATTGCACCATTTGCCAAACAGGCTCTGACCTTGTTTAACATGACTGCCATTTTACTCCTCTGAGCTTATGTCCCCAGGACTGAAAAATTACTAGAAAAGCAAGAACAGAACATTATTAACTGCTCTCTACAGGCACAGGCAAAAGATAACACTGGAAAAAAACGGCAGCTCATGTAAAACCAACGGAAACCTCCTGTTTGACAACACCCCTAACAGCCCAGCAACCATACAACAGCAGCTCCCCTACCCTTTATAATCCAGTAAAACCTCAAAGTCCTAACCTTTTGTCACTGGTGCATTTTTCTGCGCCTAGCCCCTTTCCTCCCTTGGAAAGTGAATAAAACTTTGCTCTCTGCATTGTCCTCTCTTTGTGAATTCTTTCAAAGCCTGCGCCAATGGCCACCCTAACAAAATGGAGAGTACTTTGAAAGTGACTGAAGTTCAAACTTCAAACTTCAGGTTTTTGGGTCCCCCTTATAAATTATGTTGTAATGAACATAGGGGTACATATATCTTTATGAATAAGTGTTTTTAAATTTTTTAGATAGAAACCTAGAAAAGAGATTGCTGGGTCATATAGTAGCTTTATTCTTAATTTTTTTAGGAACCACCATACTGTTTTCCCTAGTGGCTGCACAAATTTACCTTCCCATCAACCATGAATGAGGGTTCCCTTTTCTCCATATCCTTGCAAGCACTGATTTGTTGACTTTTTGATAATAGCCATTTTGGTAGGGGTAAGGTGATACCCCCTCTGGGTGGTTTTTTTAATCCCCATAGAGGACATTCTTTAGTTTGTATGGCTTCTGGGAGAGAGAGAAACATTGGCTACCTCCTGCATGTGCCCAAACCATGGATTGTTCATGCCTGGACCATGGATCACAATCACCCAGGCCAAGTATCATAAGCACCCAGTCTGGGATCATATGCACCTGATTAGTGAGGTTGAGCACCTTTTTAAATGTCTATTAGTCATCTGTATGTCCTCTTTGGGGAAATATCCACTGAGGTCCTCTGCTCAATTTTTTCACATTGGATTTGTTATTGCTGTTTAATTGTATGAGTTCTTTATAAATTTTGGATATTAGCTCCTTATCAGAGGTGTCATTTGCAAATACCTTTTCCCACTCATTTGGTTGGCTTTTTGATTTGTTGATAGTTCCTTTTGATGTGCAGAAGCTTTTTAATTTAAGGTAGTCCATTCATTTATTTTTGCTTTGGTCAAGTTCACTAAAACCCCTCTGAGACAAAGGTCCATAAGTTTAGAGCCTATGCTTTCTTCTGTGTCTTGTATTGCTTCAAGTCTTCAGTTCATTTTGTACTGATTTTTGTTTGTGATGTCATATAGCAGTCTAGTTTCATTTTCCGTATGGCTTTCCAGTTTTCCCAACATCATTTATGGAAGAGATTTCCCTTTTTTGATTGTACGTTTTTGGCTTCTTAGTTGGAAAATTAGTATCCTATATATATATGTGGGTTTATTTCTGGGCTCTCAATTTTGAACATTAGTCTGTGTTTCTGTATTTTTTTCTGCCAGTACTACACTGTTTTGATTACTGTAGCTTTCTAGTATAGTTTCAAGTCAAGGAGTGCGATATATAGACTTTGTTCTCTTTTCTCAGGATTGCTTTTGCTATTTGGGATCTTTTGTGATTCCAAACAAATTTGAAGATTTTTGGTTCTAATATTTGAAAAAATCTACTGGGATTTCATAAGGATTGCATTTAATCTGTATATCGCTTTAGGTAATATGGCCACTTTAATAATGTTAATTCTTCCAATCCACGAACATGAAATATCTTCCCACTTCTGTCTTCTTCAATTTCTTTCAACAATGTCTTGTAGTTTTCAGAGTACAGATCCTTCACCCTTAAGTTTATATCTAGGTATTTTACAGTTTTTGTTGCAATTGCAAATGGGATTGTTTTCTTCACTTCTCCCTCTGATGTTTCATTGTTAATGCATAGGAACACAATCAATTATTGTATATTGATTTCATATCCTGCAACTTTACTGTATTTATTATTTCTAATAGTTTTTTGGTGGAGTCTGTAGTGTTTTCTCTATATAATGTCATGTCGTCTGTAAATAGCGACAGTTTCACTTTTTAATTCCCAATTTTGATGCCTTTTAATTCTTTTTTCCCTCTAATTGCCCTGGCTAGGACTTCTGGAACTATGTTGAAAAACAGTCATGACAGTGGGTATCCTCGTCTTATTCCTGATTTCAAGAGGAAAAACTTACAGATTTTCACTACTGAGTATGTTATTAGCTGGGGATTTGTCATATATGTCCTTTGTTATGTGGAGGTACTTTCCTCGGGTACCCATTTTGTAGTTTTATCATAAATGGATGTTGTATCTTGTCAAATACTTTTTATGCATCTACTGATACATATCATATGATTTTTATCTTTTTTTGTTAATGTAGTCTATTGCATTGATCGATTTATGGATGTTGAATCATCCTCGCATGCCTGGAATGAACCCCATTCAATCGTGATGTATGATCCTTTTAATATATTGTTGTATTTGATTTGCTAGTATTTTGTTTAGGATTTTTCCATCTATGTTCATCAATAACATT